>JAOEGL010000012.1:25038276-25110776 GCA_034509955.1 Urosaurus nigricauda | reverse complement strand
ATTCAATGCAATGTCAAATTTTAATCCACAAAAGAAGGGGTATTCACAAGAGAAGGTTCTTAGGAGGACAATGCACCATAGGATTAGCGTTAGGGTTAGGGCTAGAGTTAAGGTTTAGGATGAGAGTTAGGTTTAGGTTTAGGGTTAGGGTTAGGGTTTATGGTTAGGGTTAGGGTTAGGGCTAGGGTTAGGGTTACGGTTAGGGCTAGGGTTAAGGATTAGGTTTAGGGTAAGGGTTAGTTTTAGTTTTAGGGTTAGGGTTAGGGTTCAGGTTTAGGTGTAGGGTTATGGTTAGGGCTAGGGTTAAGGATGAAAGTTAGGGTTAGGGTTTGGTTTAGGATTAGGGCTAGAGTTAGGGTAAGGGCTAGGGTTAAGGATTTCGGTTAGGGTTAGAGTTAAGGTTAGGGTAGTGTTAGGGTTTCATTTGAATTAGGGTTAGCGTTAGGGTTTGGGGTGGCGTTAAGGTTAGAGTTAGGGTAAGGTTTAGTGTTTAGGGTTAGTGTTTCGGGTTAGGGTTAGATTTTTGGGTTAAGGTTAGGGTTAGGGCTAGGGTGAAGGGTTAGGGTTAGGGTTAGGGTTCGGGTACAATGTTCTTAGGAGAACAATGCACCAGGATTCTCTATGTAGAACTGTTTCTGAACTGTTTCTGAACCTAATTCAATGCAATGCCAAATTTATTCAAATGAACTGTTCAACTAACAGTAACAACCAGGATTCTGTATGTGCAAAAGAAGCTGCTTCTGAAACTGATTCAATGCAAAATCAAATATGTCTCCATCAATGAAGGTGACTTTACAACAGAAGGTTCTCAGGAGAAGAATGCCCCATAGTGACACATGTTAACTCATGAACTAATAGTAAGATCTAGGATTCTCTATGTGTAAAAAAAGGTGTTTCTCAACCTGAATCAAAGCAATATCAAATATGTCTCCATCACTGAAAGTGTCTTCACAACAGAAGGTTCTTAGGAGAAGCATGCACCATAGTGACACATGTTAACTCCTGAACTCTTAGTAAGAACCAGGATTCTGTTTGTGCCAAAGAAGGTATTTCTGAATCTGAATCAATTCAATATAAAATATGTCTACATCACTGAAGGTGTCTTCAGAAGAGAAGGTTCTTAGGAGAGGAATGCACCATAGTGACACATGTTAACTCATGAACTAATAGGAAGAAACAGGATTCTGTATGTGCAAAAGAAGTTGTTTCTGAACCTGATTCAATGGAATATCAAATATATCTCCATCACTGAAGGTGTCTTCACAACAGAAGGTTCTTAGGAGAAGAATGCACCATAGTGACACATGTTAACTCCTGAACAAATAGTAAGATCCAGGATTCTCTATCTGTAAAAAAAGGTGTTTCTAAAATTGAATCAATGCAATATCAAATATGTCTCCATCACTGATAGTGTCTTCACAACAGAAGATTCTTATGAGAACAATGCACCATAGTGATACATGTTACCCCTGAAACTAGCAGTAAGAACCAGGATTCTGTATGTGCAAAAGAAGCTGTTTCTAAAACTGCTTCAATGCAATATCAAATATGTCTCCATCATTGAAGGTGTCTTCACAACAGAAGGTTCTTAGGAGAAAAATGCACCATAGTGACATATGTTAACTCCTGAACTAATAGTAAGATCCAGGATTATGTATGTGCATATGGAAGCAGTTACTGAAACTGAATGAATGCAATATCAAATGTGTCTCCAGCACTGAAGGTGTCCTCAAAACAGAAGGTTCTTAGGAGAACAATGCACCATAGTGATACATGTTAACTCCTGAACTAGCATTTAGAACCAGGATTCTGTATGTGCAAAAGAAGGAGTTTGTGAAACTTAATCAATGCAATATCAAATATGTCTCCATCACTGAAAGTGTCTTCAGATGAGAACTTTCTTAGGAGAATAATGCAGCATAGTGATATATGTTAACTCCTAAACTAGCAGTAAGAACCAGGATTCTGTATGTGCAAAAGGAGGTGTTTGTGAAACAGAATCAATGCAATATCAAATATGTCTCCATCACTGAAGGTGTCTTCAGAACAGAAGGTTCTGAGAAGAAGAATGCACCATAGTGACACATGTTAACTCATGAACTAATCGGAAGAACCAGGATTCTGTATGTGCAAATGGAAGCAGTTACTGAACCTGAATGGATGCAATATCAAATACGTTCTCATCACTGAAGGTGTCTTTCCAACAGACGGTTCTTAAGCGAAAAATGCACCATAGTGATACATCTTAACTCCTAAACTAGCAGTAAGAATCAAGATTCTGTATGTGCAAAAGAAGCTGTTTCTGAAACTGATTCAATGCAATATCAAATATGTCTCCATCACTGAAGGTATCTTAACAACAGAAGGTTCTTACAAGAAGAATGCACCATAGTGACACATGTTAACTCCTGAACTAATAGTAAGAACCAGGATTCCTTATGTGCAGAAGAAGCTGTTTATTAAACTGAATCAATGCAATAACAAATATGTCTCCATCACTGAAGGTGTCTTCACAACTGAAGGTTCTTAGGAGAAGAATGCACCATAGTGATACATGTTAACTCCTGAACTAGCAGTAAGAACCAGGATTCTGTATTTGCAAAAGAAGGTGTTTGTGAAACTTAATCAATGCAATACCAATATGTCTCCAACACTGAAGGTGTCTTCAGAACAGAAGGTTGTTAGGAGAAGAATGCACCATAGTGACACATGTTAACTCCTGAACTCCTGAAATAGTAAGCACCAGGATTTTGTATGTTCAAGAGAAGGTGTTTCTGAAACTGAATCAATGCAAATACAAATATGTCTCCATCACGGAAAGTGTCTTCACAACAGAAGGTTCTTAGGAGAACATAGCACCATAGTGATACATGTTAATTTCCTGAACTAGCAGTAAGAACCAGGATTCTGTATGTGCAAATGGAAGCAGTTACTGAAACTGAATCAATGAAATATCAAACATGTCACTATCAATGTAGGTGTGTTAACAACACAAGGTTCTTTGGAAAATAATGAACCATAGTGATACATGTTAACTAGTGAACTAGCAGTAAGAACGAGGATTCTGTATGTGCAAATGGAAGCTGTTTCTTAAACTGAATCAATGCAATATGAAATATGTCTCCATCACTTAAGGTGTCTTCACAACAGAAATTTCTTAGGAGAAGAATGCACCTTAGCAACACATGTTAACTCCTGAACTAATAGAAAGATCCAGGATTCTGTATGTGCAAAAGAACCTGTTTCTGAAAGTGATTCAATGCTATATCAAATGTTTCCATCACTGATGGTGTCTTCACAACAGAAGGTTCTTAGGAGAACATTGCACCATAGTGACACATGTTAACTCCAGAACTAGCAGTAAGAACCACGATTCTGTATGTGCATATGGAAGCAGTTGCTGAAACTGAATCAATGCAATATCAAATATGTCTCCATCACTGAACGTGTCTTCACAATAGAAGGTTCTTTGGAGAAGAATGCACCATAGTGATACATGTTAATTCCTGAACTAGCAGTAAGAACCAGGATTCTTATTGTGCAAATGGAAGCAGTTACTGATAGTGACATGTTTGATATTTCATTGATTCAGTTTCAGTAACTGCTTCCATTTGCACATACAGAATCCTGGTTCTTACTGCTAGTTAAGGAATTAACATGTATCACTATGGTGCAATGTTCTCCTAAGAACCTTCTGTTGTGAAGACACTTTCAGTGAGGGAGACATATTTGATATTGCATTGATTCAGTTTCACAAACACCTTCTTTTGCACATACAGAATCCTGGATCTTAGTATTAATTCAGGAGTTAACATGTGTCACTATGGTGCATTGTTCTCCTAAGAACCTTCTCTTGTGAAGACACCTTCAGTGCTGGAGAAATATTCGATATTGCATTGATTCAGTTTCAGTAACTGCTTCCATTTGCACATACAGAATCCTGGTTCTTACTGCTAGTTCAGGAGTTAACATGTATCACTATGGTGCATTGTTCTCCTAAGAACCTTCTGTTGTGAAAACACACTCCGTGATGGAGAAATATTTGTATTTGCATTGATTGAGTTTCAGAAACACCTTCTCCTGGTGCTTACTATTTGTTCCGGAGTTAACATGTGTCACTATGGTGCATTCTTCTCCTAACAACCTTCTGTTCTGAAGACACCTTCAGTGTTGGAGACATATTTGATATTGCATTGATTCAGTTTCACAAACACCTTCTTTTGCACAAACAGAATCCTGGTTCTTACTGCTAGTTCAGGAGTTAACATGTATCACTATGGTGCATTCTTCTCCTAAGTACCTTCTGTTGTGAAGACACCTTCAGTGATGGAGACATATTTGATATTGCATTGATTCAGGTTAACTAACTGCTTCCATTTGCACATACAGAATCCGGGTTCTTACTTCTACTACAGGAGTTAACATGTATGACTATGGTGAATTCTTCTCCTAAGAACCTTCTGTTGTGAAGACACCTTCAGTGATGGAGACATATTTGTTATTCCATTGATTCAGTTTAATAAACAGCTTCTTTTGCACATAAAGAATCCTGGTTCTTACTATTCGTTCAGGAGTTAACATGTGTCACTATGGTGCATTCTTCTTGTAAGAACCTTCTGTTGTTAAGATAACTTCAGTGATGGAGACATATTTGATATTCCATTGAATCAGTTTCAGAAACAGCTTCTTTTGCACATACAGAATCCTGGTTCTTCCTATTAGTTCATGAGTTAACATGTGTCACTATGGTGCATTCTTCTCCTAAGACACTTCTCTTCTGAAGACACCTTAAGTGATGGAGACATATGTGATATTGTATTGATTCAGATTCACAAACACCTTCTTTGACACATACAGAATCCTGGTTCCTACTGAGAGTTCAGGAGTAACATCTGTCACTATGGTGGATTCTTCTCCTAAGAACCTTCTGTTGTGAAGACACTTTCAGTGACGGAGACATATTTGATATTGCATTGATTCAGGTTGAGTAACTGCTTCCATTTGAACATACAGAATATGGGTTCTTACTTCTAGTACAGGAGATAACATTTATCACTATGGTGCATTCTTCTCCTAAGAACCTTCTGTTGTGAAGACACCTTTAATGATGGACATATATTTGATATTGCATTGAATCAGTTTCAGAAACAGCTTCCACATACAGAATCCTGGTTCTTACTGCTAGTTTAGGAGTTAACATGTATCACTATGGTGCATTGTTCTCCTAAGAACATTCTGTTGTGAAGACACCTTCAATGATGGAGATATATTTGATATTCCATTGATTCAGTTTCAAAACCAGCTTCTTTTGCACATACAGAATCCTGGTTCTTCCTATTAATTCATGAGTTAACATGTGTCACTATGGTGCATTCTTCTCCTAAGAACCTTCTCTTCTGAAGACACCTTCAGTGATGGAGACATATCTGATATTGCATTAATTCAGATTCACAAACACCTTCTTTGGCACATACAGAATCCTGGTTCTTACTGAGAGTTCAGTAGTTAACATGTGTCACTATGGTGCATTCTTCTCCTAAGAACCTTCTGTTGTGAAGACACCTTCAGTGATGGAGACATATTTAATATTGCATTGATTCAGGTTCAGTAACTGCTTCCATTTGCACATACAGAATCCGTGTTTTTACTTCGAATGCAGGAGTTAACATGTATCACTATGGTGCATTCTTCTCCTAAGAACCTTCTGTTCTGAAGACACCTTTAATGATGGACATATATTTGATATTGCATTGATTCAGTTTCAGTAACTGCTTCCATTTGCACATACAGAATCCTGGTTCTGACTGCTAGTTCAGGACTTAACATGTATCACTATGGTGCATTGTTCTCCTAAGAACCGTCTTTTTTGAAGACATCTTCAGTGATGGAGACATATTTGTTATTGCATTGATTCAGTTTCAGAAACACCTTCTATTGAACATAAAAAATCCTGGTTCTTACTACTAGTTCAGGAGTTTCCCTGTGTCACTTTGGTGCATTCTTCTCCTAAGAACCTTCTCTTGTGAAGACACCTTCAATGATGGAGACATATTTCATATTGCATTTTATCAGTTTCAGAAACCGCTTCTTTTGTACATACAGAATCCCGGATCTCACTATTAGTTCAGGAGTTAACATGTGTCACCAAGGTGCATTCTTCTCCTAAGAACCTTCTGTTGTGAAGACAACTTCAGTTATGGAGACATATTTGATATTGCATTGAATCAGTTTCAGAATCAGATTCTTTTGCACATAGAGAATCGTGGTTCTTACTGCTAATTTAGGAGTTAAGATGTATCACTATGGTGCATTGTTCTCCTAAGGACCGTCTGTTGTGAAGACACGTTCAGTGATGGAGACATATTTGATATTGTAGTGATTCAGTTTAACAAACACCTTCTTTTACACATACAGAATCCTGGATCTCACTATTAGTTCAGGAGTTAACATGTGTCACAAAGGTGCATTCTTCTCCTAAGAACCTTCTGTTGTGAAGACACCTTCAGTGATAGAGACATATTTGATAATGCATTGAATCAGTTTCAGAAACAGCTTATTTTGCACATACAGAATCCTGGTTCTTACTGCGAATTTAGGAGTTAAGATGTATCACTATGGTGCATGGTTCTCCAAAGAACCGTCTGTTGCGAAGACACCTTCAGTGATGGAGACACATTTGATATTCAATTGATTCAGTTTCAGAAACAGCTTCTATTCAACATACAGAATCCTGGTTCTTACTATTAGTTCAGGAGTTAACATGTGTCACTATGGTACATTCTTCTCCTAAAAACCTTCTGTTCTGAAGACACCTTCAGTGATGGAGACATATTTGATATTGCATTGATTCAGATTCTCAAACACCTTCTTTTACACATACAGAATCCTGGATATCACTACTAGTTCTGGAGTTAACATGTGTCACTATGGTGCAGTCTTCTCCTAAGAAACTTTTGTTGTGAAGACACCTTCAGTGATGGAGACATATTTGATCTTGCATTGATTCAGTTTCAGTAACTGTTTCCATTTGCACTTACAGAGTCATGGTTCTTACTCCTAGTTCAGGAGTTAGCATGTATCACTATGCTGCATTCTTCTCCTAAGAACCTTCTGTTGTTAAGACACCAGTGATGGAGATATATTTGATATTCCATTGAATCAGTTTCAGAAAAAGCTTCTTTTGCACATACAGAATCCTGGTTCTTCCTATTAGTTCATGAGGTAACATGTGTCACTATGGTGCATTCTTCTCCTAAGAACCTTCTCTCTTGAAGACACCTTCATTGATGGAGACATATATGATATTGCATTGATTCAGATTCAAAACACCTTCTTTGGCACATACAGAATCCTAGTTCTTACTGAGAGTTCAGGAGTTAACATGTGTCACTATGGTGCATTCTTCTCCTAAGAAACTTCTGTTGTGAAGACACTTTCAGTGATGGAGACATATTTGATATTGCTTTGATTCAGGTTGAGAAACACCTTTTTTTACACATAGAGAATCCTAGATCTTACGATTAGTTCATGAGTTAACATGTGTCACTATGGTGCATTCTTCTTCTATGAACCTCCTGTTGTCAAGACACATTCAGTGATGGAGATATATTTGATATTGCATTGAATCAGTTTCAGTAACTGCTTCCATTTGCACTTACAGAATCATGGTTCTCACTGCTAGTTCAGGAGTTAATATGTATCACTATGCTGCATTCTTATCCTAAGAACCTTCTGATGTGAAGACAGCATTAATGATGGAGATACATTTGATATTGCATTGAATTAGTTTCAGAAACAGCTTGTTTTGCACATACAGAATCCTGGTTCTTACTACTAGTTTAGGAGTTAACATGTATCACTATGGTGCATTGTTCTCCTAAGAAACTTCTGTTCTGAAGACACCTTCAGTGATGGAGACATATTTGATATTGCATTGATTCAATTTCAGAAACACCTTCTTTTACACATAGAGAATCCTGGATCTTAGTATTAGTTCAGGAGCAAACATGTTTCACTATGGTGCATTCTTCTCCAAAGAAACTTCTGTTGTGAAGACACCTTCAGTGATGGAGACATATTTGATATTGTACTGATTCAGTTTCAGTAACTGCTTCCATTTGCACATACAGAAATGTGCATCTTACTATTAGTTGAGGAGTTAACATGTGTCACTATGGTGCATTCTTCTCCTAAGAAACTTCTGTTGTGAAGACACCTTCACTGATGGAGATACATTTTATATTGCATTGAATCAGTTTCAGAAGCAGCTTCTTTTGCACATACAAAATCCTGGTTCTTACTGCGAGTTTAGGAGTTAACTTGTATCACTATGGTGCTTTCTTCTCCTAAGAACTGTCTGTTGTGAAGACACCTTCAGTGATGGAGAAATATTTGATATTGCATTGACTCAGGTTCCTAAGGTGTCTTCAGAACAGAAGGTTGTTAGGAGAAGAATGCACCATAGTGACACATGTTAACTCCTGAACAAATAGTAAGCACCAGCACTTTGAATGTTCAAGAGAAGCTGTTTCTGAAACTGAATCAATGCAATAACAAATTTGTCTCCATCACGGAGTGTGTCTTCACAAAAGAAGGTTATTAGGAGAACAATGCACCATAGTGATACATGTTAACTCCTGAACTAGCAGTAAGAACCAGGATTCTGTATGTGCAAATGGAAGCAGTTACTGAAACTGAATTAATGCAATATCAAATATGTCTCCAGCACTGAAGGTGTCTTCACAAGAGAAGGTGCTTAGGAGAAGAATGCACCATAGTGACACATGTTAACTCCTGAATTAATACTAAGATCCAGGATTCTGTATGTGCAAAAGAAGGTGTTTGTGAAACTGAATCAATACAATATCAAATATGTCTCCATCACTGAAAATGTCTTCACAACAGAAGGTTCTTAGGAGAACATTGCACCATAGTGACACATGTTAACTCCAGAACTAGCAGTAAGAACCACGATTCTGTATTTGGAAATTGTAGCAGTTGCTGAAACTGAATCAATGCAATATCAAATATGTCTCCATCACTGAACGTGTCTTCACAATAGAAGTTTCTTTGGAGAAGAATGCACCATAGTGATACATGTTAACTCCTGAACTAGCAGTAAGAAGCAGGATTCGGTATGTGCAAATGGAAGCAGTTACTGAAACTGAATCAATGAAATATAAACATGTCACTATCAATGTAGGTTTGTTAACAACACAAGCATCTTTGGAAAATAATGAACCATAGTGATACATGTTAACTCGTGAACTAGCAGTAAGAACGAGGATTCTGTATGTGCAAATGGAAGCTGTTTCTTAAACTGAATCAATGCAATATCAAATATGTCTCCAACACTGATGGTATCTTCACAACAGAGGTTTCTTATGAGATGAATGCACCATAGTGACACATGTTAACTCCTGAACTAATAGTAAGATCCAGGATTCTGTATGTGTAAAAGAAGATGTTTCTGAAACTGATTCAATGCTATATCAAGTATGCATCCAACACTGAAGGTGTCTTCACAACAGAAGGTTCTTAGGAGAAGAATGCACCAAAGTGACACATGTTAACTCCTGAACTAATCGTAAGATAAAGGATTCTCTATGTGTAAAAGAAGGTGTTTCTGAAACTTAATCAATGCAATATCAAATATGTCTCCATCACTGAAAGTGTCGTCACAACAGATGGTTCTTAGGAGAACAATGAACCATAGTTATACATGTTAACTCCTAAGCTAGCAGTAACAACCAGGAGTCTGTATGTGGAAAAGAAGCTGTTTCTGAAACTGATTTAATGCAATATCAAATATGTCTCCATCATTGAAGTTGTCTTCACAACAGAAGATTCTTAGGAGAAGAATACACCATAGTGATACATGTTAACTCCTGTACTAGAAGTAAGAACCCGGATTCTGTATGTGCAAATGGAAGCAGTTACTGAACCTGATTCAATGCAATATCAAATATGTCTCCATCACTGAAGGTGTCGTCAGAACAGAAGGTTCTTAGCAGAACAATACAACATAGTGATACATGTTAAATCCTGGACTAGTAGTAAGAACCAGGATTCTGTTTGTGGAAATGGAAGCAGTTACTGAACCTGAATCAATGCAATATCAAATATTTCTCCATCACTGAATGTGTCTTCACAACAGACAGTTCTTAGGAGAAGAAAGCACCATAGTGATACAAGTTAACTCCTAAACTAGCAGTAAGAACCAGGATTTTGTATGTGCAAAAGAAGCTGCTTCTGAAACTGATTCAATGCAATATAAAATGTATCTCCATCACTGAAGGTGTCTTCACAACAGAAGTTTCTTAGGAGAAGAATGCACCATAGTGACACATGTTAACTCCTGAACTAATAGTAAGATCCACGATTCTGTATGTGCAAAAGAAGCTGTTTCTGAAACTGATTCAATGCTATATCAAGTATGTCTCCATCACTGAAGGTGTCTTCACAACAGACGGTTCTTAGGAGAACAATGCACCATAGTTATACATGTTAACTCATAAACTAGCAGTAAGAACCAGGAGTCTGTATGTGCAAAAGAAGCTGTCTCTGAAACTGATTCAATGCAATATCAAATATGTCTCCATCATTGAAGGTGTCTTCACAACAGAAGATTCTTAGGAGAAGAATTCACCATAGTGATACATGTTAACTCCTGTACTAGAAGTAAGAACCCGGATTCTGTATGTGCAAATGGAAGCATTTACTGAACCTGAATCAATGCAATATCAAATATGTCTCCATCACTGAAGGTGTCTTCACAACAGACAGTTCTTAGGAGAAGAAAGCACCATAGTGGTACAAGTTAACTCCTGAACTAGCAGTAAGAACCAGTATTCTGTATGTGCAAATGGAAGCAGTTACTGAAACTGAATCAGTACAATATCAAATATGTCTCCATCACTGAAGGTGTCTTCACAACAGAAGTTTCTTTGGAGAAGAATGCACCATAGTGACACATGTTTGCTCCTGAACTAATAGTAAGATCCAGGATTCTCTATGTGTAAAAGAAGGTGTTTCTGAAATTGAATCAATGCAATATCAAATATGTCTCCATCACTGAAGGTGTCTTCACAACAGAAGGTTCTTAGGAGAAGAATGCACCATAGACACAAGTTAACTCCTGAACTCTCAGTAAGAACTAGGATTCTGTATGTGCCAAAGAAGGTGTTTGTGAATCTGAATCAATGCAATATCATATATGTCTCCATCACTGAAGGTGTCTTCAAGAGAGAAGGTTCTTAGGAGAAGAATGCACCATAGTGACACATGTTAACTCATGAACTAATAGGAAGAACCAGGATTCTGTATGTGCCATAGAAGCTTTTTCTGAAACTGATTCAATGGAATATCAAATATATCTCCATCACTGGTTTCTTAACAACAGAAGGTTCTTAGGAGAAGAATGCAGCATAGTGATACATGTTAACTTTTGAACTAGGAGTAAGAACCATGACTCTGTAAGTGCAAATGGAAGCTTCTTCTGAACCTGAATCAATGGAATAACAAATATGTCTCCATCACTGAGGAGTCTTAACAAAAGAAGGTTCTTGGGAGAACAATGCACCATAGTCATACATGTTAACTCCTAAATTCGCAGTAAGCACCAGGATTCTGTATGTGCAAAATAAGCTGTTTCTGAAACTGATTCAATGCAATATCAAATATGTCTCCATCACTGAAGGTGTCTTCACAACAGACGGTTCTTTGGAGAACAATGCACCATAGTGATACATCTTAACTCCTAAATTCGCAGTAAGAACCAGGATTCTGTATGTGCAAAATAAGCTGTTTCTGAAACTGATTCAATGCAATATCAAATATGTCTCTATCACTGAAGGTGTCTTCACAACAGAAGGTTCTTAGGAGAAGGTTAGGATTAGGATTAGGGTTAGGGTTAGGTTTTTGCTTAGGATTCTGTTACGGATAGGGTTAATGTGAGGGTGTGGGTGAGGGTCATATTTGGGTAAGTTTTAGGGTTAGGATTAGGGTCAGGTTAGGGTTTGGAATAGGGCTTGGGTTAGTGTTAGGGTCAGGAGAAGGTTAGGATTAGGATTAGGGTTAGGGTTAGGTTTTTGCTTAGAATTCTGTTACGGATAGGGTTAATGTGAGGGTGTGGGTGAGGGTCATATTTGGGTAAGTTTTAGGGTTAGGATTAGGGTCAGGTTAGGGTTTGGAATAGGGCTTGGGTTAGTGTTAGGGTCAGGGACAAGGGTCGAATTTGGTTTATGGTTAGGGTTAGGGTTCGGGTAGGTTTAGGTTAGGTTTAGGTTTAGGTTAGGGTTAGGGTTAGGGTTAGGGCTTGGATTGGGTTTGGGTTGGGTAAGCGTTAGGTTAGGTTTGGTTTAGTTTAGGGTTGGGGTTAGGGTTTGTTTAGGGTTAGGGTTAGGTTAGGGTTAGAGTTAGGTTAGTTTAAGTTTAGGGATAGGATAGGTTAGCATTAGGATTAAGGTTAAAGGTAGGTTAGGTTTAAGTTTAGTTTAGGGTTAGGGTTAGGTTTGGGATAGGGTTAGGATTAGGTTTTGATTAGGGTTAGGGGTAGGGTTAGTGTTTCGTTTAAATTAGTGTTAGGGTTAGGGTTTGGGAGAGCGATAAGGTGAGGGTTAGGGTGAGGGTCAGGTTCAGGGTTAGTTAAGGTTTAGGGTTAGGGTTAGGGTTTGGGTAGTGTTAGGGTTTCATTTAAATAAGGGTTAGTGTTAGGGTTTCGGATGGCGTTAAGGTTAGGGTTATTGTTAGTGTTAGGGTTTGGGATAGCGATAAGGTTAGGGTTAGGGTCAGGGTCAGGTTCAGGGTTAGGGTTTAGGATTAGGGTTAGGGTTTACGGTCATGGTTGGGGTTTAGGGTTAGGGTTTGGGTTCAGGTTAGGGCTACGGTTAAGGTTTAGGGTTAGGGTTAGGGTTAGGGCTAGGGTTAAGTTTTAGGGTTAGGGTTAGGGTAGTGATAGGGTTAGGGTTAGGGTTAGGGTTAAGGTTTAGGGTTAGGTTTAGGGTTAGGATTTAGGGTTAGGGTTAGGGTTAGGGCTTGGGTTAAGGTTTAGGATTAGAGTTAGGGTCATGTTAGGGTTTCATTTAAATGAGGGTTAGCGTTAGGGTTTGAGATGGTGTTATATTTAGCTTTAGGTTTACGCTTAGGCTTAGCCTTGGGCTTAGGGTTTAGGGTTAGGGCTAGGGTTAGAGTTAGGGCTAGGGTTAGGGTTAGGGTTAGGGCTAGGGTTAAGGTTTAGAATTAGGGTTAGGGTTAGGTTTAGGATTAGGTTTAGGGTTTGGATTTCGGTTTAGATTTCGGTTTAGGGCTAGTGTTAAGGATTATGGTTAAGGTTAGGGTTAGGGTTAGGGTAGTGTTAGGGTTTCATTTAAATTAAGGTTAGCGTTAGGGTTGGGGTTAGGGTTAGGGTTTAGGGTTATGGTTGGAGTTAGGGCTAGGGTTAGGGTTAGGGCTAGGGTTAAGGTTTAGGATTAGGGTTAGGTTTAGGTTTAGGTTTAGGGCGTATGTGTATTCTGTATTTGCAAAACAAGCTGTTTCTGTAACTGATTCAATGCAATATCAAATATGTCTCCATCACTGAAAGTGTCTTCACAACAGAAGGTTCTTAGGAGAAGAATGCACCATAGTGACACATGCTAACTCCTGAACTCTCAGTAAGAACCAGGATTCTGTGTGTGCCAAAGAACGTGTTTGTGAATCTGAATCAATTCAATATAAAATATGTCTCCATCACTGGAGGTGTCTTCAGAAGAGAAGGTTCTTAGGAGAAGAATGCACCATAGTGACACATGTTAACGCATGAACTAATAGGAAGAACCAGGATTCTGTATGTGCAAAAGAAGCTGTTTCTGAAACTGATTCAATGGAATATGAAATATATCTCCATCACTGAAGGTGTCCTCACAACAGAAGGTTCTTAGGAGAAGAATGCAGCATAGTGATACATGTTAACTCCTGAACTAGCAGTAAGAGCCATGATTTTGTAAGTGCAAATGGAAGCAGTAACTGAAACTGAATCAATGAAATATCAAATATGTCTCCATCACTGAAGGTGTCTTCACAAAAAAAGGTTCTAAGGAGAAGAATGCACCATAGTGACACATGTTAAATCCTGAACTAATAGTGAGATCCAGGATTCTGTATGTGTAAAAGAAGGTGTTTGTTAAACTGAATCACTACAATATCAAATATGTCTCCATCACTGAACGTGTCTTCACAACAGACGGTTCTTAGGAGAACAATGCACCATAGTGATACATCTTAACTCCTAAATTAGCAGTAAGAACCAGGATTCTCTATGTGCAAAAGAATCTGATTCTGAAACTGATTCAATGCAATATCAAATATGTCTCCATAACTGAAGTTGTCTTCACAACAGAAGGTTCTTAGGAGAAGAATGCACCTTGGTGACACATGTTAACTCCTGAACTAATAGTGAGATCCAGGATTCTGTATGTACAAAAGAAGCTGTTTCTGAAACCGATCAAATGCAATATGAAATATGTCTCCATCATTGAAGGTGTCTTCACAAGAGAAGGTTATTAGGAGAAGAATGCACCAAAGTGACACAGGGAAACTCCTGAACTAGTAGTAAGACCCAGGATTCTGTATGTGCAAAAGAAGGTGTTTGTGAATCTGAATCAATGCAATATCAAATATGTCTCCATCACTGAAGGTGTCTTCACAACAGAAGGTTCTTTGGAGAAGAATGCACCATAGTGACACATGTTAACTCCTGAACTAATAGTAAGAACCAGGATTCTTTATGTTCAATAGAAGGTGTTTCTGAAACTGAATCAATGCAATAACAAATATGTCTCCATCACTTAAGATGTCTTCAAAAAAGACGGTTCTTAGGAGAACAATGCACCATAGTGATACATGTTAACTCCTGAACTAGCAGTAAGAACCAGGATTCTGTATGTGCAAATGGAAGCAGTTACTTAAACTGAATCAATGCAATATCAAATATATTTCCATCATTAAAGGTGTCTTCAGAAGAGAAGGTTCTTAGGAGAAGAATGCACCATAGTGATACCTGTTAACTCCTGCATTAGAAGTAAAAACACGGATTCTGTATGTGCAAATGGAAGCAGTTACTGAACCTGAATCAATGCAATATTAAATATGTCTCCATCATTGAAGGTGTCTTCGCAACAGAAGGTTCTTAGGAGAAGAATGCACCATAGTGACACATGTTAAGTCCTGAACTAGCAGTAAGAACCAGGATTCCGTATGTGCAAAAGAAGGTGTTTGTGAATGTGAATCAAAGCAATATCAAATATGTCTCCATCACTGAAGGTGTCTTCACAACAGAAGGTTCTTAGGAGAAGAATGCACCATAGTGACACATGTTAACTCCTGAACTCTCAGTAAGAACCAGGATTCTGTATGTGCCAAAGAAGGTGTTTGTGAATCTGAATCAATGCAATATCACACACGTCTCCATCACTTAAGGTGTCTTCAGCAGAGAAGGTTCTTAGGAGAAGAATGCACCATAGTGACACATGTTAACTCATGAACTAATAGGAAGAACCAGGATTCTGTATGTGCAAAAGAAGCTGTTTCTGAAACTGATTCAATGGAATATCAAATATATCTCCATCACTGACGGTGTCTTCACAACAGAAGGTTCTTAGGAGACGAATGCAGCATAGTGATACATGTTAACTCCTGAACTAGCAGTAAGAACCATGATTCTGTAAGTGCAAATGGAAGCAGTTACTGAAACTGAATCAATGCAATATCAAATATATCTCAATCACTGAAGGTGTCTTCACAAAAAAAGGTTCGAAGGAGAAGAATGCACCATAGTGACACATGTTAACTCCTGAACTAATAGTGAGATCCAGGATTCTGTATGTGTAAAAGAAGGTGTTTGTGCATCTGAATCAATGCAATATCAAATATGTCTCCATCACTGAACGTGTCTTCACAACAGACGGTTCTTAGGAGAACAATGCACCATAGTGATACTTCTTAACTCCTAAACTAGCAGTAAGAACCAGGATTCTGTATGTGCAAACGAAGCTGATTCTGAAACTGATTCAATGCAATATCAAATATATGTCCATCATTAAAGGTGTCTTCACAACAGAAGGTTCTTAGGAGAAGAATGCACCATAGCGATACATGTTAACTCCTGTATTAGAAGTAAGAACACGGATTCTGTATGTGCAAATGGAAGCAGTTACTGAACCTGAATCAATGCAATGTCAAATATGTCTCCATCACTGAAGGTGTCTTCACAACAGAAGGTTCTTAGGAGAAAAATGCACCATAGTGACACATGTTAACTTCTAAACTAGCAGTAAGAACCAGAATTCTGTATGTGCAAAAGAAGCTGCTTCTGAAACTGATTCAATGCAATATCAAATATATCTCCATCACTGAAGGTGTCTTCACAACAGAAGGTTCTCAGGAGAAGAAGGCCCCATAGTGACATATGTTAACTCATGAACTACTAGTAAGATCTAGGATTCTCTATGTGTAAAAAAAGGTGTTTCTAAACCTGAATCAAAGCAATATCAGAACAGAAGGTTTTTAGGAGAAGAATGCACCATAGTGACACATTTTAACTCCTGAATTAATAGCAAGAACCAGGATTCTGTATGTTGAACACAAGGTGTTTCTGAAATTGAATCAATGCAATAACAAATATGTCTCCAACACTGAAGGTGTCTTCACAAAAGAAGGTTCTGGAGAGAACAATGCACCATAGTTATACATGTTAACTCCTGAACTTTTAGTAAAAACCAGGATTCTATATGTGCAAAAGAAGCTGTTTCTGAAACTGAATCAATTCAATATCAAATATGTCTCCATCACTGAACGGGTCTTCACAACAGACGGTTCTTAGGAGAACAATGCACCATAGTGATACATCTTAACTCCTAAACTAGCAGTAAGAACCAGGATTCTGTATGTGCAAAAGAAGCTGATTCTGAAACTGATTCAATGCAATATCAAATATGTCTCCATAACTGAAGGTGTCTTCACAACAGAAGGTTCTTAGGAGAAGAATGCACCTTGGTGACACATGTTAACTCCTGAACTTATAGTGAGATCCAGGATTCTGTATGTGCAAAAGAAACGGTTTCTGAAACTGATTCAATGCAATATGAAATATGTCTCCATTATTGAAGGTGTCTTCACAACAGAAGGTTCTTAGGAGAAGAATGCACCATAGTGACACATGTTAACTCCTGAAATAGCAGTAAGAACCAGGATTCTGTATGTGCAAAAGAAGCTGTTTCTTAATCTGATTTAATTCAATATCAAATATGTTTCCATCACTGAAAGTGTCTTCACATCAGAAGGTTCTTTGGAGAAGAATGCACCATAGTGACACATGTTAACTCCTGAACAAGCAGTAAGAACCACGATTCTGTATGTGCAAATGGAAGCAGGTACTGAAACTGAATCAATGCAATATCAAATATGTCTCCATCACTGAAGGTGTCTTCACAACAGAAGGTTCTGAGGAGAAGAATTCACCATACTGACACATGTTAACTCCTGAACAAATAGTAAGATCCAGGATTCTCTATGTGTAAAAGAAGGTGTTTCTGAAATTGAGTCAATGCAATATCAAATATGTCGCCATCACTGAAGGTGTTTCTGAAACTGATTCAATGCAATATCAAATATATGTCCTTCATTAAAGGTGTCTTCACAACAGAAAGTTTTTAGGAGAAGAATGCACCATAGTGATACATGTTAACTCATGAATTAGTAGTAAGAACCAGGATTCTGTATGTGCAAATGGAAGCAGTTACTGAACCTGAATCAATGCAATATCAAATATGTCTCCATCACTGAAGGTGTGTTCACAACAGAAGGTTCTTAGGAGAAGAATGCACCATAGTGACACCTGTTAACTCCTGAACTAATAGTTAGATGTAGGATTCTCCATGTGTAAAAGAAGGTGTTTCTGAAACTGAATCAATGCAATAACAAATATGTCTCCATCACTGAAGGTGTCTTCACAAAAGAAGGTTCTTGGGAGAACAATGCACCATAGTGATACATGTTAACTCCTGAACTAGTAGTAACAACCAGGATTCTATATGTGCAAAAGAAGCTGTTTCTGAAACTGAACCAATGCTATATCAAATATGTCTCCAGTACTGAAGGTGTCTTCACAACAGAAGGTTCTTAGGAGAACAATGCACCATAGTGATACATGTTAACTCCTGAACTAGCAGTAAGAACCAGGATTCTGTATGTGCAAATGGAAGCAGTTACTGAAACTGAATCAATGCAACATCAAACATGTCACTATCAATGTAGATGTGTTAACAAGACAAGGTTCTTTGGAAAATAATGAACCATAGTGATACATGTTAACTCGTGAACTAGCAGTAAGAACCAGGATTCTGTATGTGCAAATGGAAGCTGTTTCTGAAACTGAATCAATCCAATATCAAATATTTCTCCATCAGGGCAGGTGTTGTCACAGGACAAGGTTCTTAGGAATACAATTCACCATACTGAGACTTGTTATATCCTTCACTAGCAGTAAGCACTAAGATTCTGTATGGGCAAATGGAAACTGTTTCTGGAACTGATTAATGCACTGTCAAATTTGTCTCCATCATTGAAGGTGTCTACATAGCAGAAAGTTCTAAGGAGAACAATGCACCATACTGATACATGCTAACTCCTTATCAAGAAGTAAGAACGAGGATTATGTATGTGCAAATGGAAGCTGTTTCTGAAACTGAATCAATCCAAAACCAAATATCTCTCCATCATTGAAGGTATTTTCACAGGACAAGGTTCTTAGGAGTACAATGCACCATAGTTATACATGTTATATCCTCAAGCTTTAGATTAGGATTAGGATTAGGATTCGGGCAAGGTTCAGGGTTATGTTTGGCGTTCGGGTTCAGGATAGGGTTAGGGTTATGGGTAGGTTTAGGTTAATTTTATGGTTTAATTTAGAGTTGGGTTAGGGTCAGGGTCAAGCTAAATGTTCGGGGTTTTGTTCGGGTTAGGTTTAGGGTTAGGTTAGGTTTAGGGTTTTGGTTAAGGTTAGGATTAGGGTTAGGTTTAGCGGTACTATTCGGGTTCGGATTCAGGTTAAGATTTGGATTATGGTTTAGGGTTAGGTTTTGTTTAGGATTAGGGTTTGGGTTAGGGTTAGGCTTAGGTTAGATTTAGTTTAGGTTTAGTGTTAGTGTTAGAGTTAGGGTTGGGTTAGGTGTTGGTTTAGGGTTAGGGTTAGGGTTAGGGTATGTTTTGGTTTCAGGTTAGGGTTAGGGTTATGGTGAGGGTGAAGGTTAGGATTAGGATTAGGGTTAGGGTTAGGGTAGTGTTAGGGTTTCATTTAAATTAGGGTTAGTGTTAGGGTTTGGGATGGCGTTAAGGTTAGGGTTATTGTTAGGGTTAGGGTTTGGGATAGCGTTAAGGTTAGGGTTAGGGTCAGGTTCAGGGTTAGGGTTTAGGGTTAGGGTTAGGGTTTACGGTCAGGGTTAGGGTTTAAGGTTAGGGTTAGGGTTTGGGTTAGGGCTACGGTTAAGGTTTAGGGTTAGGGTTAGCGTTAGGGCTAGGGTTAAGTTTTAGGGTTAGGGTTAGGGTTAGGATTTAGGGTTAGGGTTAGAGTTAGGGCTAGGGTTAGGGCTAGGGTTAAGGTTTAGGATTAGGGTTAGGGTTAGGTTTAGCATTAGATTTAGGGTTGGGATTTAGGTTTAGGTTAAGGATCAGGGCTAGGGTTAAGGATTAGGGTTAAGGTTAGGGTTAGGGTAGGGTTAGGGTTTCATTTAAATTAGGGTTAGCAGGGTTTGGGATGGCGTTAAGGTTAGAGTTATTGTTAAGGTTAGGGTTTGGGATAGCGTTAAGGTTAGGGTTAGGGTCAGGGTCAGGTTCAGGGTTAGGGTTTAGGATTAGGGTTAGGATTTAGGGTTAGGGTAAGGGTTTAGGGTTAGGGTTAGGGCTACGGTTAAGGTTTAGGGTTAGGGCTAGGGTTAAGGTTTAGGGTTAGGGTTAGGGTTAGGATTTAGGGTTAGGGTTAGGGTTAGGGCTAGGGTTAAGGTTTAGGATTAGGGTTAGGTTTAGGTTTAGGGTTAGGATTTAGGTTTAGGTTTAGATTTAGGGTTAGGGCTAGGGTTAAGAATTATGGTTAAGGTTAGGGTTTGGGTTAGGGTAGTGTTAGGGTTTCATTTAAATTAGGGTTAGCGTTAGGGTTTGGGATGGCGTTAAGGCTATGGTTAGGGTTAGGTTTAGGTTTAGGTTTAGGGTTAGGATTAGGGTTAGGGTTTATGGTTAGGGTTAGGGTTCAGGGTTAGGGTCAGGGTTAGGTTTTAGGGTTAGGGTTAGGGTTGGGGCTAGGGTTAATGTTTAAGGTTAGGGTTAGCGTTAGGGTAAAGGTTAGGTTAGTTTAACTTTAGGGATAGGATAGGTTAGCATTAGGGTTAAGGTAAAAGGTAGGTTAGGTTTAAGTTTAGTTTACGGTTAGGGTTAGGTTTGGGATAGGGTTAGGATTAGTGTTAGGGTTAGGGTTAGGTTAGGGTTAGTGTTTCGTTTAAATTAGTGTTAGGGTTAGGGTTTGGGAGAGCGATAAGGTTAGGGTTAGGGTCAGGGTCAGGTTCAGGGTTAGTTAATGTTTAGGGTTAGGGTTAGGGTTAAGGGTAAGGTTTAGGATTAGGATTAGGGTTAGGGTGAGGGTAGTGTTAGGGTTTCATTTAAATTAGGGTTAGCGTTAGGGTTTGGGATGGCGTTAAAGTTAGGGTTATTGTTAGGGTTAGGGTTTGGGATAGCATTAAGGTTAGGGTTAGGGTCAGGGTCACGTTCAGGGCTAGGGTTTAGGGTTAGGGTTAGGGCTACGGTTAAGGTTTAGGGTTAGGGTTAGGGCTAGGGTTAAGGTTTAGGATTAGGGTTAGGGTTAATTTTTAGGGTTAGGGTTAGGGTAAGGGTTACGTTAGTTTAAGTTTAGGGATAAGATATGTTAGTATTAGGGTTAAAGTTAAAGGTAGGTTAGGTTTAAGTTTAGTTTAGGGTTAGGGTTCGGTTTGGGATAGGGTTAGGATTAGGTTTGGATTAGGGTTAGGGTTAGGGTTAGGTTAGGGTTAGTGTTTTGTTTAAATTAGTGTTAGGGTTAGGGTTTGGAAGAGCGATAAGGTTAGGGTTAGGGTCAGGGTCAGGTTCAGGGTTAGTTAAGGTTTTTGGGTTAGGGTTAGGGTTAGGGTTAAGGTTTAGGATTAGGGTTAGGGTTAGGGTCGTGTTAGGGATTCATTTAAATTAGGGTTAGCGTTAGGGTTTGGGATGGCGTTAAGGTTAGGGTTATTGTTAGTGTTAGAGTTTGGGATAGCGTTCAGGTTAGGGTTAGGGTCAGGGTCAGGTTCAGGGTTAGGGTTTAGGGTTAGGGTTAGGGTTAGGGTTTAGGGTTAGGGTTAGGGTTTAGGGTTAGGGTTAGGGTTAGGATTTAGGGTTGGGGTTAAGGTTAGGGCTAGGGTTAAGGTTTAGGATTAGGGTTAGGGTTAGGGTAGTGTCAGGATTTCATTTCAATTAGGGTTAGCATTTAGGTTTGGGATGGCGTTAAGTTTAGGCTTAGGCTTAGGCTTAGGCTTAGGGTTTCGGGTTAGCGTTAGGGTTAGAGTTAGGGCTAGGGTTAGGGTTAGGGTTAGGGCTAGGGTAAAGGTTTAGGATTAGGGTTAGGGTTAGGTTTAGGTTTAGCGTTAAGGTTAGAGTTCGGATTAGGATTTAGGTTTAGGTTTAGGGTTAGGGCTAGGGTTAAGGATTAGGGTAAAGGTTAGGGTTAGGGCTGGTGTAGTGTTAGGGTTTCATTTAAATTAGGGTTAGCGTTAGGGTTTGTGATGGCGTTAAGGTTAGGGTTAGGGTTAGGTTAAGGTTTAGGTTTAGGTTTAGGGTTAGGATGAGGGTTAGGGTTTATGGTTAGGGTTAGGGTTACGTTTTAGGGTTAGGGTTAGGAGTAGGTTTTAGGGTTCGGGTTAGGGTTAGGACTAGGGTTAATGTTTAGAGTTAGGGTTAGGGTTAAGTTAGTTTCAGTTTCGGGATAGGATAGGTTAACATTAGGGTTAAGGTTACAGGTAGGTTAAGTTTAAGTTCACTTTAGGGTTAGGGATAGGTTTGGGATAGGGTTAGGATTAGGTTTCGATTAGGGTTAGGTTTAGGGTTAGGTTAGGGTTAGTGTTTCGTTTCAATTAGTTTTAGGGTTAGGGTTTGGGAAAGCGATAAGGTTAGGGTTAGGGTCCGGGTCAGGTTCAGGGTTAGGGTTAGGGTTAGGGTAGTGTTAGGGTTTCATTTAAATTAGGGTTAGCGTTAGGGTTTGGAATGTCGTTAAGGTTAGGGTTATTGTTAGGGTTAGGGTTTGGGATAGTGTTAAGGTTAGCGTTAGGGTCAGGGTCAGGTTCAGGGTTAGGGTTTAGGGTTAGGGTTAGGGTTAGGGTTTAGGGTTCGGGTTAGGGCTAGGGTTAAATTTTAGGGTTAGGATTAGGGTTAGGGTACTGTTAAAGTTTCATTTAATTTAGGGTTACCGTTATAGTTTGGGATGGCGTTAAGTTTAGGCTTAGGCTTAGGCTTAGGGTTTAGGGTTAGGTTTAGGGTTAGAGTTAGGGCTGGGATTAGAGTTAGGGTTAGGGCTAGGGTTAAGGTTTAGGATTAGGGTTAATGTTAGGGTTAGGGTTACGGTTAGGTTAGGGTTAGCTTTAGGGGTTAGGGTTAGGGTTAGGATTAGTTTAGAGAAATTGTTTCTGAAACTGATTCAATGCAATGTCAAATTTCAATCCACGAAAGAAGGGGTATTCACAAGAGCAGGTTCTTAGGAGGACAATGCACCATAGGATTAGCGTTAGGGTTAGTGTTAGGGTTAAGGTTTAGGATGAGAGTTAGGTTTAGGTTTAGGTTTAGGGTTAGGGTTTATGGTTAGGGTTAGGGTTAGGGCTAGGGTTAGGGTTACGGTTAGGACTAGCGTTAGGGTTAGGGTTAGGGTTAGGTTTACGGTTAGGGTTAGGGTTTAGGTTTAGGTGTAGGGTTAAGTTTAGGGCTAGGGTTAAGGATTACGGTTAGGGTTAGAGTTAAGATTAGGGTAGTGTTAGTGTTTCATTTGAATTAGGGTTAGCGTTAGGGTTTGGGGTGGCTTTAGGGTTAGGGTTAGGGTAAGGTTTAGTGTTTAGGGTTAGTGTTTAGGGTTAGTGTTAGGTTTTTAGGTTAAGGTTAGGGTTAGGGCTAGGGTTAAGGGTTAGGGTTAAGGTTAGGCTTAGGGTTCGAGTAGTATTTGGGTTTCATTTAAATTAGATTTGGCGTTAGGGTTTGGGATGGCGTTAAGGTTAGGGTTAGGATTAGGGTTAGGCTTTGGGTTAGGGTTCGGGTTTAGGGTTAGGGCCAGGGTTAAGGTTTAGGATTAGGGTTAGGGTTAGGGTAGTGTTAGGGTTTCATTTAAATTAGGGTTAGCGTTAGGGTTTGGGATGGCGTTAATGTTAGGGTTAGGATTAGCGTTCGGGTTAGGGTTAGGGTTAGGGCTAGGGTTAGGGTTAGGGTTAGGTTAGGGAAACTGTTTCTGAAACTGATTCAATGCAATGTCAAATTTTCATCCATGAAAGAAGGGGTATTCACAACAGAAGGTTCTTGGGAGGACAAAGCACCATAGTGATACATGTGAACTTCTGAACTAGCAGTAAGAACCAGGATTCTGTATGTGGAAATGTAAGCTGTTTCTAAAACTGAATCAAAACAAAATCAAATTTATCTCCTTCCATGAAGGTGTGTTACCAATACAATGTTCTTAGGAGAACAATGCACCAGGATTCTCGATGTGCAACTGTTTCTGAACCTAATTCAATGCAATGCCAAATTTGTTCAAATGAACTGTTCAACTAGCAGTAAGAACCAAGATTCTGTATGTGCAAAAGGAAGCTGTTTCTGAACGTGAATCAATCAAATATCAAATATCTCTCCATCATTGAAGGTGTTTTCACAGGACAAGGTTCTTAGGAGTACAATGCACCATAGTGATACCTGTTAACTCCTGAACTAGCAGTAAGATCCAGGATTCTCTATGTGTAAAAGAAGGTGTTTCTGAAATTGAATCAATGCAATATCAAATATGTCTCCATCACTGAAAGTGTCTTCACAACAGAAGGTTCTTAGGAGAACAATGCACCATAGTGATACATGTTAACCCTGAAACTAGCAGAAAGAACCAGGATTCTGTATGTGCAAAAGAAGCTGTTTCTGAAACTGACTCAATGCAATATCAAATATATGTCCATCATTAAAGGTGTCTTCACAACAGAAGGTTCTTAGGAGAAGAATGCACCATAGTGATACATGTTATCTCCTGTACTAGAAGTAAGAACCCGGATTCTGTATGTGCAAATGGAAGCAGTTACTCTACCTGAATCAATGCAATATTAAATATGTCTCCATCACTGAAGGTGTCTTCGCAACAGAAGGTTTTAGGAGAAGAATGCACCATAGTGACACATGTTAAGTCCTGAACTAGCAGTAAGAACCAGGATTCCGTATGTGCAAAAGAAGATGTTTGTGAATCTGAATCAAAGGAATATCAAATATGTCCCCATCACTGAAAGTTTCTTCACAACAGAAGGTTCTTAGGAGAAGAATGCACCATAGTGACACATGTTAACTCCTGAACTCTCAGTAAGAACCAGGATTCTGTATGTGCCAAAGAAGGTGTTTGTGAATCTGAATCAATGCAATATCACATATGTCTCCATCACTGAAGGTGTCTTCAGAAGAGAAGGTTCTTAGGAGAAGAATGCACCATAGTGACACATGTTAACTCATGAACTAATAGGAAGAACCAGGATTCTGTATGTGCAAAAGAAGCTGTTTCTGAAACTGATTCAACGGAATATCAAATATATCTCCATCACTGAAGGTGTCTTCACAACAGAAGGTTCTTAGGAGAAGAATGCAGCATAGTGTTACATGTTAACTCCAAAACTAGCAGTAAGAACCATGATTCTGTAAGTGCAAATGGAAGCAGTTACTGAAACTGAATCAATGCAATATCAAATATGTCTCCATCACTGAAGGTGTCTTCACAAAAAAAGGTTCTAAGGAGAAGAATGCACCATAGTGACACATGTTAACTCCTGACCTAATAGTGAGATCCAGGATGCTGTATGTGTAAAAGAAGGTGTTTGTCAATCTGAATCAATGCAATATCAAATTTGTCTCCATCACTGAAGGTGTCTTCACAACAGAAGGTTCTTAGCAGAACAATGCACCAAAGTGATACATGTTAACTCCTGAACTGGCAGTAAGAACTAGGATTCTGTACATGCAAAAGAAACTGTTTCTGAAACTGAAGGGAGAGAAAGGCAGGCCACCTCCTGCTGGAAGCAAGAAGAGCCCTCCCTTCAACCACCATCTTGAGGGGAGAGCGATGCAGGCCACCTCCTGCTGGAAGCAAGAAGAGCCCTCCCTTCAACCACCATCTTGAGGGGAGAGAGATGCAGGCCACCTCCTGCTGGAAGCAAGAAGAGCCCTCCCTTCAACCACCATCTTGAGGGGAGAGAGATGCAGGCCACCTCCTGCTGTAAGCAAGAAGAGCCCTCCCTTCAACCACCATCTTGAGGGGAGAGCGATGCAGGTGACCTCCTGCTGGAAGCAAGAAGAGCCCTCCCTTCAACCACCATCTTGAGGGGAGTTAATTGTCTAATTAACAAATTGTAAGCCGCTCTGATAGCTTTGGCTGAAGAGCGGGGTATAAATAAAATGTATTATTATTATTATTATTATTATTATTATTATTAATATCAAATATGTCTCCATCACTGAACGTGTCTTCACAACAGACGGTTCTTAGGAGAACAATGCACCATAGTGATACATCTTAACTCCTAAATTAGCAGTAAGAACCAGGATTCTCTATGTGCAAAAGAAGCTGATTCTGAAACTGATTCAATGCAATATCAAATATGTCTCCATAACTGAAGTGGTCTTCAGAAAAGAAGGTTCTTAGGAGAAGAATGCACATTGGTGACACATGTTAACTCCTGAACTAATAGTGAGATCCAGGATTCTGTATGTACAAAAGAAGCTGTTTCTGAAACTGATTAAATGCAATATGAAATATGTCTCCATCATTGAAGGTGTCTTCACAACAGAAGATTCTTAGGAGAAGAATGCACGATAGTGATACATGTTATATCCTGTACTAGAAGTAAGAACCCGGATTCTGTATGTGCAAATGGAAGCAGTTACTCAACCTCAATCAATGCAATATTAAATATGTCTCCATCACTGAAGGTGTCTTCGCAACTGAAGGTACTTAGTAGAAGAATGCACCATAGTGACAAATGTTAAGTCCTGAACTAGCAGTAAGAACCAGGATTCCGTAAGTGCAAAAGAAGGTGTTTGTGAATCTGAATCAAAGCAATATCAAATATGTCTCCATAACTGAAAGTGTCTTCAGAAGAGAAGGTTCTTCGGAGAAGAATGCACCATAGTGACACATGTTAACTCATGAACTAATAGGAAGAACCAGGATTCTGTATGTGCAAAAGAAGCTGTTTCCGAAACTGATTCAATGGAATATCAAATATATCTCCATCATTGAAGGTGTCTTCACTACAGAAGGTTCTTAGGAGAACAATGCACCATAGTGATACATGTTAACTCCTGAACAAATAGTAAGCACCAGGATTTTGTATGTTCAAGAGAAGCTGTTTCTGAAACTGAATCAATGCAATAACAAATTTGTCTCCATCACGGAGTGTGTCTTCACAAAAGAAGGTTATTAGGAGAACAATGCACCATAGTGATACATGTTAACTCCTAAATTAGCAATAAGAACCAGGATTCTCTATGTGCAAAAGAAGCTGATTCTTTAACTGATTCAATGCAATATCAATTATGTCTCCATAACTGAAGTTGTCTTCACAACAGAAGGTTCTTAGGAGAAGAATGCACCTTGGTGACACATGTTAACTCCTGAACTAATAGTGAGATCCAGGATTCTGTATGTAGAAAAGAAGCGGTTTCTGAAACTGATTAAATGCAATATGAAATATGTCTCCATCATTGAAGGTGTCTTCACAAGAGAAGGTTCTTAGGAGAAGAATGCACCAAAGTGACACAGGGAAACTCCTGAACTAGTAATAAGAACCAGGATTCTGTATGTGCAAAAGAAGGTGTTTGTGAATCTGATTCAATGCAATATCAAATATGTCTCCATCACTGAAGGTGTCTTCCCAACAGAAGGTTCTTAGGAGAAGAATGCACCATAGTGACACATGTTAACTCCTGAACTAATAGTAAGAACCAGGATTCTTTATGTTCAATAGAAGGTGTTTCTGAAACTGAATCAATGCAATAACAAATATGTCTCCATCACTGAAGATGTCTTAAAAAAGATGGTTCTTAGGAGAACAATGCACCATAGTGGTACAAGTTAACTCCTGAACTAGCAGTAAGAACCAGGATTCTGTATGTGCAAATGGAAGCATACTGAAACTGAATCAATGCAATATCAAATATATGTCCATCATTAAAGGTGTCTTCAGAACAGAAGGTTCTTAGGAGAAGAATGCACCATAGTGATACATGTTAACTCCTGCATTAGAAGTAAAAACACGGATTCTGTATGTGCAAATGGAAGCAGTTACTGAACCTGAATCAATGCAATATTAAATATGTCTCCATCATTGAAGGTGTCCTCGCAACAGAAGGTTCTTAGGAGAAGAATGCACCATAGTGACACATGTTAAGTCCTGAACTAGCAGTAAGAACCAGGATTCCGTATGTGCAAAAGAAGGTGTTTGTGAATCTGAATCAAAGCAATATCAAATATGTCTCCATCACTGAAAGTGTCTTCACAACAGAAGGTTCTTAGGAGAACAATGCACCATAGTGATACATGTTATCTCCTGTAGTAGAAGTAAGAACCCGGATTCTGTATGTGCAAATGGAAGCAGTTACTCAACCTGAATCAATGCAATATCAAATATGTCTCCATCACTGAAAGTATCTTCACAACATAAGGTTCTTAGGAGAAGAATGCACCCTAGTGACAGATGTTACTCCTGAACTCTCAGTAAGAACCAGGATTCTGTATGTGCCAAAGAAGGTGTTTGTGAATCTGAATTAATGCAATATCACATATGTCTCCATTACTGAAGGTGTCTTCAGAAGAGAAGGTTCTCAGGAGAAGAATGCACCATAGTGACACATGTTAACTCATGAACTAATAGGAAGAACCAGGATTCTGTATGTGCAAAAGAAGCTGTTTCTGAAACTGATTCAATGGAATATCAAATATATCTCCATCATTGAAGGTGTCTTCACAACAGAAGGTTCTTAGGAGAACAATGCACCATAGTGATACATGTTAACTCCTAAACTAGCAGTAAGAACCAGGATTCTGTATGTGGAAAAGAAGCTGTTTCTGAAACTGATTCAATGCAATATCAAATATATGTCCATCATTAAAGGTGTCTTCACAACAGAAGGTTTTAAGGAGAAGAATGCACCATAGTGATACATGTTATCTCCTGTAGTAGAAGTAAGAACCCGGATTCTGTATGTGCAAATGGAAGCAGTTACTCAACCTGAATCAATGCAATATCAAATATGTCTCCATCACTGAAAGTATCTTCACAACATAAGGTTCTTAGGAGAACAATGCACCATAGTGACAGATGTTACTCCTGAACTCTCAGTAAGAACCAGGATTCTGTATGTGCCAAAGAAGGTGTTTGTGAATCTGAATCAATGCAATATCACATATGTCTCCATCACTGAAGGTGTCTTCAGAAGAGAAGGTTCTTAGGAGAAGAAAGCAGCATATTGATACATGTTAACTCCTGAACTAATAGTGAGATCCAGGATTCTGTATGTGTAAAAGAAGGTGTTTGTGCATCTGAATCAATGCAATATCAAATATGTCTCCATCACTGAACGTGTCTTCACAACAGACGGTTCTTAGGAGAACAATGCACCATAGTGATACTTCTTAACTCCTAAACTAGCAGTAAGAACCAGGATTCTGTAAGTGCAAATGGAAGCAGTTACTGAAACTGAATCAATGCAATATCAAATATGTCTCCATCACTGAAGGTGTCTTCACAAAAAAAGGTTCGAAGGAGAAGAATGCACCATAGTGACACATGTTAACTCCTGAACTAATAGTGAGATCCAGGATTCTGTATGTGTAAAAGAAGGTGTTTGTGCATCTGAATCAATGCAATATCAAATATGTCTCCATCACTGAACGTGTCTTCACAACAGACGGTTCTTAGGAGAACAATGCACCATAGTGATACTTCTTAACTCCTAAACTAGCAGTAAGAACCAGGATTCTGTATGTGCAAACGAAGCTGATTCTTAAACTGATTCAATGCAATATCAAATATGTCTCCATAACTGAGGGTGTCTTCACAACAGAAGGTTCTTAGGAGAAGAATGCACCTTGGTGACGCATGTTAACTCCTGAACTAATAGTGAGATCCAGTATTCTGTATGTACAAAAGAATCGGTTTCTGAAACTGATTAAATGCAATATGAAATATGTCTCCAGCATTGAAGGTGTCTTCACAAGAGAAGGTTCTGAGGAGAAGAATGCACCATAGTGACACATGTTAACTCCTGAACTAGTAGTAAGAGCCAGGATTCTGTATGTGCAAAAGAATGTAAATCTGAATCAATGCAATATCAAATATGCCTCCATCACTGAAAGTGTCTTCACATCAGAAGGTTCTTAGGAGAAGAATTCACCATACTGACACATGTTAATTCATGAACAAATAGTAAGATCCAGGATTCTCTATGTGTAAAAGAAGGTGTTTCTGAAATTGAATCAATGCAATATCAAAGATGTCTCCATCACTGAAGGTGTCTTCACAAGAGAAGGTTCTGAGGAGAAGAATGCACCATAGTGACACATGTTAACTCCTGAACTAGTAGTAAGAACCAGGATTCTGTATGTGCAAAAGAATGTAAATCTGAATCAATGCAATATCAAATATGTCTCCATCACTGAAAGTGTCTTCACATCAGAAGGTTCTTAGGAGAATAATTCACCATAGTGACACATGTTAACTCCTGAACTAATAGTAAGAACCAGGATTCTTTATGTTCAATAGAAGGTGTTTCTGAAACTGAATCAATGCAATAACAAATATGTCTCCAACACTGAAGATGTCTTCAAAAAAGATGGTTCTTAGGAGAACAATGCACCATAGTGATACATGTTAACTCCTGAACTAGCAGTAAGAACCAGGATTCTGTATGTGCAAATGGAAGCATACTGAAACTGAATCAATGCAATATCAAATATATGTCCAACATTAAAGGTGTCTTCAGAACAGAAGTTTCTTAGGAGAAGAATGCACCATAGTGATACATGTTAACTCCTGCATTAGAAGTAAAAACACGGATTCTGTATGTGCAAATGGAAGCAGTTACTGAACCTGAATCAATGCAATATTAAATATGTCTCCATCATTGAAGGTGTCCTCGCAACAGAAGGTTCTTAGGAGAAGAATGCACCATAGTGACACATGTTAAGTCCTGAACTAGCAGTAAGAACCAGGATTCCGTATGTGCAAAAGAAGGTGTTTGTGAATCTGAATCAAAGCAATATCAAATATGTCTCCATCACTGAAAGTGTCTTCACAACAGAAGGTTCTTAGGAGAACAATGCACCATAGTGATACATGTTATCTCCTGTAGTAGAAGTAAGAACCCGGATTCTGTATGTGCAAATGGAAGCAGTTACTCAACCTGAATCAATGCAATATCAAATATGTCTCCATCACTGAAAGTATCTTCACAACATAAGGTTCTTAGGAGAAGAATGCACCCTAGTGACAGATGTTACTCCTGAACTCTCAGTAAGAACCAGGATTCTGTATGTGCCAAAGAAGGTGTTTGTGAATCTGAATTAATGCAATATCACATATGTCTCCATTACTGAAGGTGTCTTCAGAAGAGAAGGTTCTCAGGAGAAGAATGCATCATAGTGACACATGTTAACTCATGAACTAATAGGAAGAACCAGGATTCTGTATGTGCAAAAGAAGCTGTTTCTGAAACTGATTCAATGGAATATCAAATATATCTCCATCATTGAAGGTGTCTTCACAACAGAAGGTTCTTAGGAGAACAATGCACCATAGTGATACATGTTACCTAAACTAGCAGTAAGAACCAGGATTCTGTATGTGGAAAAGAAGCTGTTTCTGAAACTGATTCAATGCAATATCAAATATATGTCCATCATTAAAGGTGTCTTCACAACAGAAGGTTTTAAGGAGAAGAATGCACCATAGTGATACATGTTATCTCCTGTAGTAGAAGTAAGAACCCGGATTCTGTATGTGCAAATGGAAGAAGTTACTCAACCTGAATCAATGCAATATCAAATATGTCTCCATCACTGAAAGTATCTTCACAACATAAGGTTCTTAGGAGAACAATGCACCATAGTGACAGATGTTACTACTGAACTCTCAGTAAGAACCAGGATTCTGTATGTGCCAAAGAAGGTGTTTGTGAATCTGAATCAATGCAATATCACATATGTCTCCATCACTGAAGGTGTCTTCAGAAGAGAAGGTTCTTAGGAGAAGAATGCAGCATATTGATACATGTTAACTCCTGAACTAGCAGTAAGAACCATGTTTCTGTAAGTGCAAATGGAAGCAGTTACTGAAACTGAATCAATGCAATATCAAATATGTCTCCATCACTGAAGGTGTCTTCACAAAAAAAGGTTCGAAGGAGAAGAATGCACCATAGTGACACATGTTAACTCCTGAACTAATAGTGAGATCCAGGATTCTGTATGTGTAAAAGAAGGTGTTTGTGCATCTGAATCAATGCAATATCAAATATGTCTCCATCACTGAACGTGTCTTCACAACAGACGGTTCTTAGGAGAACAATGCACCATAGTGATACTTCTTAACTCCTAAACTAGCAGTAAGAACCAGGATTCTGTATGTGCAAACGAAGCTGATTCTTAAACTGATTCAATGCAATATCAAATATGTCTCCATAACTGAGGGTGTCTTCACAACAGAAGGTTCTTAGGAGAAGAATGCACCTTGGTGACGCATGTTAACTCCTGAACTAATAGTGAGATCCAGTATTCTGTATGTACAAAAGAATCGGTTTCTGAAACTGATTAAATGCAATATGAAATATGTCTCCAGCATTGAAGGTGTCTTCACAAGAGAAGGTTCTGAGGAGAAGAATGCACCATAGTGACACATGTTAACTCCTGAACTAGTAGTAAGAGCCAGGATTCTGTATGTGCAAAAGAATGTAAATCTGAATCAATGCAATATCAAATATGTCTCCATCACTGAAAGTGTCTTCACATCAGAAGGTTCTTAGGAGAAGAATTCACCATACTGACACATGTTAACTCATGAACAAATAGTAAGATCCAGGATTCTCTATGTGTAAAAGAAGGTGTTTCTGCAATTGAATCAATGCAATATCAAAGATGTCTCCATCACTGAAGGTGTCTTCACAAGAGAAGGTTCTGAGGAGAAGAATGCACCATAGTGACACATGTTAACTCCTGAACTAGTAGTAAGAACCAGGATTCTGTATGTGCAAAAGAATGTAAATCTGAATCAATGCAATATCAAATATGTCTCCATCACTGAAAGTGTCTTCACATCAGAAGGTTCTTAGTAGAATAATTCACCATACTGACACATGTTAACTCATGAACAAATAGAAAGATCCAGGATTCTCTATGTGTAAAAGAAGGTGTTTCTGAAATTGAATCAATGCAATATCAAAGATGTCTCCATCACTGAAGGTGTCTTCACAAGAGAAGGTTCTGAGGAGAAGAATGCACCATAGTGACACATGTTAACTCCTGAACTAGTAGTAAGAACCAGGATTCTGTATGTGCAAAAGAATGTTAATCTGAATCAATGCAATATCAAATATGTCTCCATCACTGAAAGTGTCTTCACATCAGAAGGTTCTTAGGAGAAGAATTCACCATACTGACACATGTTAACTCACGAACTAAGATCCAGGATTCTCTATGTGTAAAAGAAGGTGTTTCTGAAATTGAATCAATGCAATATCAAACATGTCTCCATCACTGAAGGTGTCTTCACAAGAGAAGGTTCTGAGGAGAAGAATGCACCATAGTGACACATGTTAACTCCTGAACTAGTAGTAAGAACCAGGATTCTGTATGTGCAAAAGAATGTAAATCTGAATCAATGCAATATCAAATATGTCTCCATCACTGAAAGTGTCTTCACATCAGAAGGTTCTTAGGAGAATAATTCACCATAGTGACACATGTTAACTCCTGAACTAATAGTAAGAACCAGGATTCTTTATGTTCAATAGAAGGTGTTTCTGAAACTGAATCAATGCAATAACAAATATGTCTCCATCACTGAAGATGTCTTCAAAAAAGATGGTTCTTAGGAGAAGAATGCACCATAGTGATACATGTTATCTCCTGTACTAGAAGTAAGAACCCGGATTCTGTATGTGCAAATGGAAGCAGTTACTCTACTGAATCAATGCAATATTAAATATGTCTCCATCACTGAAGGTGTCTTCGCAACAGAAGGTTTTAGGAGAAGAATGCACCATAGTGACACATGTTAAGTCCTGAACTAGCAGTAATAACCAGGATTCCGTATGTGCAAAAGAAGATGTTTGTGAATCTGAATCAAAGGAATATCAAATATGTCCCCATCACTGAAAGTTTCTTCACAACAGAAGGTTCTTAGGAGAAGAATGCACCATAGTGACACATGTTAACTCCTGAACTCTCAGTAAGAACCAGGATTCTGTATGTGCCAAAGAAGGTGTTTGTGAATCTGAATCAATGCAATATCACATATGTCTCCATCACTGAAGGTGTCTTCAGAAGAGAAGGTTCTTAGGAGAAGAATGCACCATAGTGACACATGTTAACTCATGAACTAATAGGAAGAACCAGGATTCTGTATGTGCAAAAGAAGCTGTTTCTGAAACTGATTCAACGGAATATCAAATATATCTCCATCACTGAAGGTGTCTTCACAACAGAAGGTTCTTAGGAGAAGAATGCAGCATAGTGTTACATGTTAACTCCAAAACTAGCAGTAAGAACCATGATTCTGTAAGTGCAAATGGAAGCAGTTACTGAAACTGAATCAATGCAATATCAAATATGTCTCCATCACTGAAGGTGTCTTCACAAAAAAAGGTTCTAAGGAGAAGAATGCACCATAGTGACACATGTTAACTCCTGACCTAATAGTGAGATCCAGGATGCTGTATGTGTAAAAGAAGGTGTTTGTCAATCTGAATCAATGCAATATCAAATTTGTCTCCATCACTGAAGGTGTCTTCACAACAGAAGGTTCTTAGCAGAACAATGCACCAAAGTGATACATGTTAACTCCTGAACTGGCAGTAAGAACTAGGATTCTGTACATGCAAAAGAAACTGTTTCTGAAACTGAAGGGAGAGAAAGGCAGGCCACCTCCTGCTGGAAGCAAGAAGAGCCCTCCCTTCAACCACCATCTTGAGGGGAGAGCGATGCAGGCCACCTCCTGCTGGAAGCAAGAAGAGCCCTCCCTTCAACCACCATCTTGAGGGGAGAGAGATGCAGGCCACCTCCTGCTGGAAGCAAGAAGAGCCCTCCCTTCAACCACCATCTTGAGGGGAGAGAGATGCAGGCCACCTCCTGCTGTAAGCAAGAAGAGCCCTCCCTTCAACCACCATCTTGAGGGGAGAGCGATGCAGGTGACCTCCTGCTGGAAGCAAGAAGAGCCCTCCCTTCAACCACCATCTTGAGGGGAGTTAATTGTCTAATTAACAAATTGTAAGCCGCTCTGATAGCTTTGGCTGAAGAGCGGGGTATAAATAAAATGTATTATTATTATTATTATTATTATTATTATTAATATCAAATATGTCTCCATCACTGAACGTGTCTTCACAACAGACGGTTCTTAGGAGAACAATGCACCATAGTGATACATCTTAACTCCTAAATTAGCAGTAAGAACCAGGATTCTCTATGTGCAAAAGAAGCTGATTCTGAAACTGATTCAATGCAATATCAAATATGTCTCCATAACTGAAGTGGTCTTCAGAAAAGAAGGTTCTTAGGAGAAGAATGCACATTGGTGACACATGTTAACTCCTGAACTAATAGTGAGATCCAGGATTCTGTATGTACAAAAGAAGCTGTTTCTGAAACTGATTAAATGCAATATGAAATATGTCTCCATCATTGAAGGTGTCTTCACAACAGAAGATTCTTAGGAGAAGAATGCACGATAGTGATACATGTTATATCCTGTACTAGAAGTAAGAACCCGGATTCTGTATGTGCAAATGGAAGCAGTTACTCAACCTCAATCAATGCAATATTAAATATGTCTCCATCACTGAAGGTGTCTTCGCAACTGAAGGTACTTAGTAGAAGAATGCACCATAGTGACAAATGTTAAGTCCTGAACTAGCAGTAAGAACCAGGATTCCGTAAGTGCAAAAGAAGGTGTTTGTGAATCTGAATCAAAGCAATATCAAATATGTCTCCATAACTGAAAGTGTCTTCAGAAGAGAAGGTTCTTCGGAGAAGAATGCACCATAGTGACACATGTTAACTCATGAACTAATAGGAAGAACCAGGATTCTGTATGTGCAAAAGAAGCTGTTTCCGAAACTGATTCAATGGAATATCAAATATATCTCCATCATTGAAGGTGTCTTCACTACAGAAGGTTCTTAGGAGAACAATGCACCATAGTGATACATGTTAACTCCTGAACAAATAGTAAGCACCAGGATTTTGTATGTTCAAGAGAAGCTGTTTCTGAAACTGAATCAATGCAATAACAAATTTGTCTCCATCACGGAGTGTGTCTTCACAAAAGAAGGTTATTAGGAGAACAATGCACCATAGTGATACATGTTAACTCCTAAATTAGCAATAAGAACCAGGATTCTCTATGTGCAAAAGAAGCTGATTCTTTAACTGATTCAATGCAATATCAATTATGTCTCCATAACTGAAGTTGTCTTCACAACAGAAGGTTCTTAGGAGAAGAATGCACCTTGGTGACACATGTTAACTCCTGAACTAATAGTGAGATCCAGGATTCTGTATGTAGAAAAGAAGCGGTTTCTGAAACTGATTAAATGCAATATGAAATATGTCTCCATCATTGAAGGTGTCTTCACAAGAGAAGGTTCTTAGGAGAAGAATGCACCAAAGTGACACAGGGAAACTCCTGAACTAGTAATAAGAACCAGGATTCTGTATGTGCAAAAGAAGGTGTTTGTGAATCTGATTCAATGCAATATCAAATATGTCTCCATCACTGAAGGTGTCTTCCCAACAGAAGGTTCTTAGGAGAAGAATGCACCATAGTGACACATGTTAACTCCTGAACTAATAGTAAGAACCAGGATTCTTTATGTTCAATAGAAGGTGTTTCTGAAACTGAATCAATGCAATAACAAATATGTCTCCATCACTGAAGATGTCTTAAAAAAGATGGTTCTTAGGAGAACAATGCACCATAGTGGTACAAGTTAACTCCTGAACTAGCAGTAAGAACCAGGATTCTGTATGTGCAAATGGAAGCATACTGAAACTGAATCAATGCAATATCAAATATATGTCCATCATTAAAGGTGTCTTCAGAACAGAAGGTTCTTAGGAGAAGAATGCACCATAGTGATACATGTTAACTCCTGCATTAGAAGTAAAAACACGGATTCTGTATGTGCAAATGGAAGCAGTTACTGAACCTGAATCAATGCAATATTAAATATGTCTCCATCATTGAAGGTGTCCTCGCAACAGAAGGTTCTTAGGAGAAGAATGCACCATAGTGACACATGTTAAGTCCTGAACTAGCAGTAAGAACCAGGATTCCGTATGTGCAAAAGAAGGTGTTTGTGAATCTGAATCAAAGCAATATCAAATATGTCTCCATCACTGAAAGTGTCTTCACAACAGAAGGTTCTTAGGAGAACAATGCACCATAGTGATACATGTTATCTCCTGTAGTAGAAGTAAGAACCCGGATTCTGTATGTGCAAATGGAAGCAGTTACTCAACCTGAATCAATGCAATATCAAATATGTCTCCATCACTGAAAGTATCTTCACAACATAAGGTTCTTAGGAGAAGAATGCACCCTAGTGACAGATGTTACTCCTGAACTCTCAGTAAGAACCAGGATTCTGTATGTGCCAAAGAAGGTGTTTGTGAATCTGAATTAATGCAATATCACATATGTCTCCATTACTGAAGGTGTCTTCAGAAGAGAAGGTTCTCAGGAGAAGAATGCACCATAGTGACACATGTTAACTCATGAACTAATAGGAAGAACCAGGATTCTGTATGTGCAAAAGAAGCTGTTTCTGAAACTGATTCAATGGAATATCAAATATATCTCCATCATTGAAGGTGTCTTCACAACAGAAGGTTCTTAGGAGAACAATGCACCATAGTGATACATGTTAACTCCTAAACTAGCAGTAAGAACCAGGATTCTGTATGTGGAAAAGAAGCTGTTTCTGAAACTGATTCAATGCAATATCAAATATATGTCCATCATTAAAGGTGTCTTCACAACAGAAGGTTTTAAGGAGAAGAATGCACCATAGTGATACATGTTATCTCCTGTAGTAGAAGTAAGAACCCGGATTCTGTATGTGCAAATGGAAGCAGTTACTCAACCTGAATCAATGCAATATCAAATATGTCTCCATCACTGAAAGTATCTTCACAACATAAGGTTCTTAGGAGAACAATGCACCATAGTGACAGATGTTACTCCTGAACTCTCAGTAAGAACCAGGATTCTGTATGTGCCAAAGAAGGTGTTTGTGAATCTGAATCAATGCAATATCACATATGTCTCCATCACTGAAGGTGTCTTCAGAAGAGAAGGTTCTTCGGAGAAGAAAGCAGCATATTGATACATGTTAACTCCTGAACTAATAGTGAGATCCAGGATTCTGTATGTGTAAAAGAAGGTGTTTGTGCATCTGAATCAATGCAATATCAAATATGTCTCCATCACTGAACGTGTCTTCACAACAGACGGTTCTTAGGAGAACAATGCACCATAGTGATACTTCTTAACTCCTAAACTAGCAGTAAGAACCAGGATTCTGTAAGTGCAAATGGAAGCAGTTACTGAAACTGAATCAATGCAATATCAAATATGTCTCCATCACTGAAGGTGTCTTCACAAAAAAAGGTTCGAAGGAGAAGAATGCACCATAGTGACACATGTTAACTCCTGAACTAATAGTGAGATCCAGGATTCTGTATGTGTAAAAGAAGGTGTTTGTGCATCTGAATCAATGCAATATCAAATATGTCTCCATCACTGAACGTGTCTTCACAACAGACGGTTCTTAGGAGAACAATGCACCATAGTGATACTTCTTAACTCCTAAACTAGCAGTAAGAACCAGGATTCTGTATGTGCAAACGAAGCTGATTCTTAAACTGATTCAATGCAATATCAAATATGTCTCCATAACTGAGGGTGTCTTCACAACAGAAGGTTCTTAGGAGAAGAATGCACCTTGGTGACGCATGTTAACTCCTGAACTAATAGTGAGATCCAGTATTCTGTATGTACAAAAGAATCGGTTTCTGAAACTGATTAAATGCAATATGAAATATGTCTCCAGCATTGAAGGTGTCTTCACAAGAGAAGGTTCTGAGGAGAAGAATGCACCATAGTGACACATGTTAACTCCTGAACTAGTAGTAAGAGCCAGGATTCTGTATGTGCAAAAGAATGTAAATCTGAATCAATGCAATATCAAATATGCCTCCATCACTGAAAGTGTCTTCACATCAGAAGGTTCTTAGGAGAAGAATTCACCATACTGACACATGTTAATTCATGAACAAATAGTAAGATCCAGGATTCTCTATGTGTAAAAGAAGGTGTTTCTGAAATTGAATCAATGCAATATCAAAGATGTCTCCATCACTGAAGGTGTCTTCACAAGAGAAGGTTCTGAGGAGAAGAATGCACCATAGTGACACATGTTAACTCCTGAACTAGTAGTAAGAACCAGGATTCTGTATGTGCAAAAGAATGTAAATCTGAATCAATGCAATATCAAATATGTCTCCATCACTGAAAGTGTCTTCACATCAGAAGGTTCTTAGGAGAATAATTCACCATAGTGACACATGTTAACTCCTGAACTAATAGTAAGAACCAGGATTCTTTATGTTCAATAGAAGGTGTTTCTGAAACTGAATCAATGCAATAACAAATATGTCTCCAACACTGAAGATGTCTTCAAAAAAGATGGTTCTTAGGAGAACAATGCACCATAGTGATACATGTTAACTCCTGAACTAGCAGTAAGAACCAGGATTCTGTATGTGCAAATGGAAGCATACTGAAACTGAATCAATGCAATATCAAATATATGTCCAACATTAAAGGTGTCTTCAGAACAGAAGTTTCTTAGGAGAAGAATGCACCATAGTGATACATGTTAACTCCTGCATTAGAAGTAAAAACACGGATTCTGTATGTGCAAATGGAAGCAGTTACTGAACCTGAATCAATGCAATATTAAATATGTCTCCATCATTGAAGGTGTCCTCGCAACAGAAGGTTCTTAGGAGAAGAATGCACCATAGTGACACATGTTAAGTCCTGAACTAGCAGTAAGAACCAGGATTCCGTATGTGCAAAAGAAGGTGTTTGTGAATCTGAATCAAAGCAATATCAAATATGTCTCCATCACTGAAAGTGTCTTCACAACAGAAGGTTCTTAGGAGAACAATGCACCATAGTGATACATGTTATCTCCTGTAGTAGAAGTAAGAACCCGGATTCTGTATGTGCAAATGGAAGCAGTTACTCAACCTGAATCAATGCAATATCAAATATGTCTCCATCACTGAAAGTATCTTCACAACATAAGGTTCTTAGGAGAAGAATGCACCCTAGTGACAGATGTTACTCCTGAACTCTCAGTAAGAACCAGGATTCTGTATGTGCCAAAGAAGGTGTTTGTGAATCTGAATTAATGCAATATCACATATGTCTCCATTACTGAAGGTGTCTTCAGAAGAGAAGGTTCTCAGGAGAAGAATGCATCATAGTGACACATGTTAACTCATGAACTAATAGGAAGAACCAGGATTCTGTATGTGCAAAAGAAGCTGTTTCTGAAACTGATTCAATGGAATATCAAATATATCTCCATCATTGAAGGTGTCTTCACAACAGAAGGTTCTTAGGAGAACAATGCACCATAGTGATACATGTTACCTAAACTAGCAGTAAGAACCAGGATTCTGTATGTGGAAAAGAAGCTGTTTCTGAAACTGATTCAATGCAATATCAAATATATGTCCATCATTAAAGGTGTCTTCACAACAGAAGGTTTTAAGGAGAAGAATGCACCATAGTGATACATGTTATCTCCTGTAGTAGAAGTAAGAACCCGGATTCTGTATGTGCAAATGGAAGAAGTTACTCAACCTGAATCAATGCAATATCAAATATGTCTCCATCACTGAAAGTATCTTCACAACATAAGGTTCTTAGGAGAACAATGCACCATAGTGACAGATGTTACTACTGAACTCTCAGTAAGAACCAGGATTCTGTATGTGCCAAAGAAGGTGTTTGTGAATCTGAATCAATGCAATATCACATATGTCTCCATCACTGAAGGTGTCTTCAGAAGAGAAGGTTCTTAGGAGAAGAATGCAGCATATTGATACATGTTAACTCCTGAACTAGCAGTAAGAACCATGTTTCTGTAAGTGCAAATGGAAGCAGTTACTGAAACTGAATCAATGCAATATCAAATATGTCTCCATCACTGAAGGTGTCTTCACAAAAAAAGGTTCGAAGGAGAAGAATGCACCATAGTGACACATGTTAACTCCTGAACTAATAGTGAGATCCAGGATTCTGTATGTGTAAAAGAAGGTGTTTGTGCATCTGAATCAATGCAATATCAAATATGTCTCCATCACTGAACGTGTCTTCACAACAGACGGTTCTTAGGAGAACAATGCACCATAGTGATACTTCTTAACTCCTAAACTAGCAGTAAGAACCAGGATTCTGTATGTGCAAACGAAGCTGATTCTTAAACTGATTCAATGCAATATCAAATATGTCTCCATAACTGAGGGTGTCTTCACAACAGAAGGTTCTTAGGAGAAGAATGCACCTTGGTGACGCATGTTAACTCCTGAACTAATAGTGAGATCCAGTATTCTGTATGTACAAAAGAATCGGTTTCTGAAACTGATTAAATGCAATATGAAATATGTCTCCAGCATTGAAGGTGTCTTCACAAGAGAAGGTTCTGAGGAGAAGAATGCACCATAGTGACACATGTTAACTCCTGAACTAGTAGTAAGAGCCAGGATTCTGTATGTGCAAAAGAATGTAAATCTGAATCAATGCAATATCAAATATGTCTCCATCACTGAAAGTGTCTTCACATCAGAAGGTTCTTAGGAGAAGAATTCACCATACTGACACATGTTAACTCATGAACAAATAGTAAGATCCAGGATTCTCTATGTGTAAAAGAAGGTGTTTCTGCAATTGAATCAATGCAATATCAAAGATGTCTCCATCACTGAAGGTGTCTTCACAAGAGAAGGTTCTGAGGAGAAGAATGCACCATAGTGACACATGTTAACTCCTGAACTAGTAGTAAGAACCAGGATTCTGTATGTGCAAAAGAATGTAAATCTGAATCAATGCAATATCAAATATGTCTCCATCACTGAAAGTGTCTTCACATCAGAAGGTTCTTAGTAGAATAATTCACCATACTGACACATGTTAACTCATGAACAAATAGAAAGATCCAGGATTCTCTATGTGTAAAAGAAGGTGTTTCTGAAATTGAATCAATGCAATATCAAAGATGTCTCCATCACTGAAGGTGTCTTCACAAGAGAAGGTTCTGAGGAGAAGAATGCACCATAGTGACACATGTTAACTCCTGAACTAGTAGTAAGAACCAGGATTCTGTATGTGCAAAAGAATGTTAATCTGAATCAATGCAATATCAAATATGTCTCCATCACTGAAAGTGTCTTCACATCAGAAGGTTCTTAGGAGAAGAATTCACCATACTGACACATGTTAACTCACGAACTAAGATCCAGGATTCTCTATGTGTAAAAGAAGGTGTTTCTGAAATTGAATCAATGCAATATCAAACATGTCTCCATCACTGAAGGTGTCTTCACAAGAGAAGGTTCTGAGGAGAAGAATGCACCATAGTGACACATGTTAACTCCTGAACTAGTAGTAAGAACCAGGATTCTGTATGTGCAAAAGAATGTAAATCTGAATCAATGCAATATCAAATATGTCTCCATCACTGAAAGTGTCTTCACATCAGAAGGTTCTTAGGAGAATAATTCACCATAGTGACACATGTTAACTCCTGAACTAATAGTAAGAACCAGGATTCTTTATGTTCAATAGAAGGTGTTTCTGAAACTGAATCAATGCAATAACAAATATGTCTCCATCACTGAAGATGTCTTCAAAAAAGATGGTTCTTAGGAGAAGAATGCACCATAGTGATACATGTTATCTCCTGTACTAGAAGTAAGAACCCGGATTCTGTATGTGCAAATGGAAGCAGTTACTCTACTGAATCAATGCAATATTAAATATGTCTCCATCACTGAAGGTGTCTTCGCAACAGAAGGTTTTAGGAGAAGAATGCACCATAGTGACACATGTTAAGTCCTGAACTAGCAGTAATAACCAGGATTCCGTATGTGCAAAAGAAGATGTTTGTGAATCTGAATCAAAGGAATATCAAATATGTCCCCATCACTGAAAGTTTCTTCACAACAGAAGGTTCTTAGGAGAAGAATGCACCATAGTGACACATGTTAACTCCTGAACTCTCAGTAAGAACCAGGATTCTGTATGTGCCAAAGAAGGTGTTTGTGAATCTGAATCAATGCAATATCACATATGTCTCCATCACTGAAGGTGTCTTCAGAAGAGAAGGTTCTTAGGAGAAGAATGCACCATAGTGACACATGTTAACTCATGAACTAATAGGAAGAACCAGGATTCTGTATGTGCAAAAGAAGCTGTTTCTGAAACTGATTCAATGGAATATCAAATATATCTCCATCACTGAAGGTGTCTTCACAACAGAAGGTTCTTAGGAGAAGAATGCAGCATAGTGTTACATGTTAACTCCAAAACTAGCAGTAAGAACCATGATTCTGTAAGTGCAAATGGAAGCAGTTACTGAAACTGAATCAATGCAATATCAAATATGTCTCCATCACTGAAGGTGTCTTCACAAAAAAAGGTTCTAAGGAGAAGAATGCACCATAGTGACACATGTTAACTCCTGACCTAATAGTGAGATCCAGGATGCTGTATGTGTAAAAGAAGGTGTTTGTCAATCTGAATCAATGCAATATCAAATTTGTCTCCATCACTGAAGGTGTCTTCACAACAGAAGGTTCTTAGCAGAACAATGCACCAAAGTGATACATGTTAACTCCTGAACTGGCAGTAAGAACTAGGATTCTGTACATGCAAAAGAAACTGTTTCTGAAACTGAAGGGAGAGAAAGGCAGGCCACCTCCTGCTGGAAGCAAGAAGAGCCCTCCCTTCAACCACCATCTTGAGGGGAGAGCGATGCAGGCCACCTCCTGCTGGAAGCAAGAAGAGCCCTCCCTTCAACCACCATCTTGAGGGGAGAGAGATGCAGGCCACCTCCTGCTGGAAGCAAGAAGAGCCCTCCCTTCAACCACCATCTTGAGGGGAGAGAGATGCAGGCCACCTCCTGCTGTAAGCAAGAAGAGCCCTCCCTTCAACCACCATCTTGAGGGGAGAGCGATGCAGGTGACCTCCTGCTGGAAGCAAGAAGAGCCCTCCCTTCAACCACCATCTTGAGGGGAGTTAATTGTCTAATTAACAAATTGTAAGCCGCTCTGATAGCTTTGGCTGAAGAGCGGGGTATAAATAAAATGTATTATTATTATTATTATTATTATTATTATTATTAATATCAAATATGTCTCCATCACTGAACGTGTCTTCACAACAGACGGTTCTTAGGAGAACAATGCACCATAGTGATACATCTTAACTCCTAAATTAGCAGTAAGAACCAGGATTCTCTATGTGCAAAAGAAGCTGATTCTGAAACTGATTCAATGCAATATCAAATATGTCTCCATAACTGAAGTGGTCTTCAGAAAAGAAGGTTCTTAGGAGAAGAATGCACATTGGTGACACATGTTAACTCCTGAACTAATAGTGAGATCCAGGATTCTGTATGTACAAAAGAAGCTGTTTCTGAAACTGATTAAATGCAATATGAAATATGTCTCCATCATTGAAGGTGTCTTCACAACAGAAGATTCTTAGGAGAAGAATGCACGATAGTGATACATGTTATATCCTGTACTAGAAGTAAGAACCCGGATTCTGTATGTGCAAATGGAAGCAGTTACTCAACCTCAATCAATGCAATATTAAATATGTCTCCATCACTGAAGGTGTCTTCGCAACTGAAGGTACTTAGTAGAAGAATGCACCATAGTGACAAATGTTAAGTCCTGAACTAGCAGTAAGAACCAGGATTCCGTAAGTGCAAAAGAAGGTGTTTGTGAATCTGAATCAAAGCAATATCAAATATGTCTCCATAACTGAAAGTGTCTTCAGAAGAGAAGGTTCTTCGGAGAAGAATGCACCATAGTGACACATGTTAACTCATGAACTAATAGGAAGAACCAGGATTCTGTATGTGCAAAAGAAGCTGTTTCCGAAACTGATTCAATGGAATATCAAATATATCTCCATCATTGAAGGTGTCTTCACTACAGAAGGTTCTTAGGAGAACAATGCACCATAGTGATACATGTTAACTCCTGAACAAATAGTAAGCACCAGGATTTTGTATGTTCAAGAGAAGCTGTTTCTGAAACTGAATCAATGCAATAACAAATTTGTCTCCATCACGGAGTGTGTCTTCACAAAAGAAGGTTATTAGGAGAACAATGCACCATAGTGATACATGTTAACTCCTAAATTAGCAATAAGAACCAGGATTCTCTATGTGCAAAAGAAGCTGATTCTTTAACTGATTCAATGCAATATCAATTATGTCTCCATAACTGAAGTTGTCTTCACAACAGAAGGTTCTTAGGAGAAGAATGCACCTTGGTGACACATGTTAACTCCTGAACTAATAGTGAGATCCAGGATTCTGTATGTAGAAAAGAAGCGGTTTCTGAAACTGATTAAATGCAATATGAAATATGTCTCCATCATTGAAGGTGTCTTCACAAGAGAAGGTTCTTAGGAGAAGAATGCACCAAAGTGACACAGGGAAACTCCTGAACTAGTAATAAGAACCAGGATTCTGTATGTGCAAAAGAAGGTGTTTGTGAATCTGATTCAATGCAATATCAAATATGTCTCCATCACTGAAGGTGTCTTCCCAACAGAAGGTTCTTAGGAGAAGAATGCACCATAGTGACACATGTTAACTCCTGAACTAATAGTAAGAACCAGGATTCTTTATGTTCAATAGAAGGTGTTTCTGAAACTGAATCAATGCAATAACAAATATGTCTCCATCACTGAAGATGTCTTAAAAAAGATGGTTCTTAGGAGAACAATGCACCATAGTGATACATGTTAACTCCTGAACTAGCAGTAAGAACCAGGATTCTGTATGTGCAAATGGAAGCATACTGAAACTGAATCAATGCAATATCAAATATATGTCCATCATTAAAGGTGTCTTCAGAACAGAAGGTTCTTAGGAGAAGAATGCACCATAGTGATACATGTTAACTCCTGCATTAGAAGTAAAAACACGGATTCTGTATGTGCAAATGGAAGCAGTTACTGAACCTGAATCAATGCAATATTAAATATGTCTCCATCATTGAAGGTGTCCTCGCAACAGAAGGTTCTTAGGAGAAGAATGCACCATAGTGACACATGTTAAGTCCTGAACTAGCAGTAAGAACCAGGATTCCGTATGTGCAAAAGAAGGTGTTTGTGAATCTGAATCAAAGCAATATCAAATATGTCTCCATCACTGAAAGTGTCTTCACAACAGAAGGTTCTTAGGAGAACAATGCACCATAGTGATACATGTTATCTCCTGTAGTAGAAGTAAGAACCCGGATTCTGTATGTGCAAATGGAAGCAGTTACTCAACCTGAATCAATGCAATATCAAATATGTCTCCATCACTGAAAGTATCTTCACAACATAAGGTTCTTAGGAGAAGAATGCACCCTAGTGACAGATGTTACTCCTGAACTCTCAGTAAGAACCAGGATTCTGTATGTGCCAAAGAAGGTGTTTGTGAATCTGAATTAATGCAATATCACATATGTCTCCATTACTGAAGGTGTCTTCAGAAGAGAAGGTTCTCAGGAGAAGAATGCACCATAGTGACACATGTTAACTCATGAACTAATAGGAAGAACCAGGATTCTGTATGTGCAAAAGAAGCTGTTTCTGAAACTGATTCAATGGAATATCAAATATATCTCCATCATTGAAGGTGTCTTCACAACAGAAGGTTCTTAGGAGAACAATGCACCATAGTGATACATGTTAACTCCTAAACTAGCAGTAAGAACCAGGATTCTGTATGTGGAAAAGAAGCTGTTTCTGAAACTGATTCAATGCAATATCAAATATATGTCCATCATTAAAGGTGTCTTCACAACAGAAGGTTTTAAGGAGAAGAATGCACCATAGTGATACATGTTATCTCCTGTAGTAGAAGTAAGAACCCGGATTCTGTATGTGCAAATGGAAGCAGTTACTCAACCTGAATCAATGCAATATCAAATATGTCTCCATCACTGAAAGTATCTTCACAACATAAGGTTCTTAGGAGAACAATGCACCATAGTGACAGATGTTACTCCTGAACTCTCAGTAAGAACCAGGATTCTGTATGTGCCAAAGAAGGTGTTTGTGAATCTGAATCAATGCAATATCACATATGTCTCCATCACTGAAGGTGTCTTCAGAAGAGAAGGTTCTTCGGAGAAGAAAGCAGCATATTGATACATGTTAACTCCTGAACTAATAGTGAGATCCAGGATTCTGTATGTGTAAAAGAAGGTGTTTGTGCATCTGAATCAATGCAATATCAAATATGTCTCCATCACTGAACGTGTCTTCACAACAGACGGTTCTTAGGAGAACAATGCACCATAGTGATACTTCTTAACTCCTAAACTAGCAGTAAGAACCAGGATTCTGTAAGTGCAAATGGAAGCAGTTACTGAAACTGAATCAATGCAATATCAAATATGTCTCCATCACTGAAGGTGTCTTCACAAAAAAAGGTTCGAAGGAGAAGAATGCACCATAGTGACACATGTTAACTCCTGAACTAATAGTGAGATCCAGGATTCTGTATGTGTAAAAGAAGGTGTTTGTGCATCTGAATCAATGCAATATCAAATATGTCTCCATCACTGAACGTGTCTTCACAACAGACGGTTCTTAGGAGAACAATGCACCATAGTGATACTTCTTAACTCCTAAACTAGCAGTAAGAACCAGGATTCTGTATGTGCAAACGAAGCTGATTCTTAAACTGATTCAATGCAATATCAAATATGTCTCCATAACTGAGGGTGTCTTCACAACAGAAGGTTCTTAGGAGAAGAATGCACCTTGGTGACGCATGTTAACTCCTGAACTAATAGTGAGATCCAGTATTCTGTATGTACAAAAGAATCGGTTTCTGAAACTGATTAAATGCAATATGAAATATGTCTCCAGCATTGAAGGTGTCTTCACAAGAGAAGGTTCTGAGGAGAAGAATGCACCATAGTGACACATGTTAACTCCTGAACTAGTAGTAAGAGCCAGGATTCTGTATGTGCAAAAGAATGTAAATCTGAATCAATGCAATATCAAATATGCCTCCATCACTGAAAGTGTCTTCACATCAGAAGGTTCTTAGGAGAAGAATTCACCATACTGACACATGTTAACTCATGAACAAATAGTAAGATCCAGGATTCTCTATGTGTAAAAGAAGGTGTTTCTGAAATTGAATCAATGCAATATCAAAGATGTCTCCATCACTGAAGGTGTCTTCACAAGAGAAGGTTCTGAGGAGAAGAATGCACCATAGTGACACATGTTAACTCCTGAACTAGTAGTAAGAACCAGGATTCTGTATGTGCAAAAGAATGTAAATCTGAATCAATGCAATATCAAATATGTCTCCATCACTGAAAGTGTCTTCACATCAGAAGGTTCTTAGGAGAATAATTCACCATAGTGACACATGTTAACTCCTGAACTAATAGTAAGAACCAGGATTCTTTATGTTCAATAGAAGGTGTTTCTGAAACTGAATCAATGCAATAACAAATATGTCTCCATCACTGAAGATGTCTTCAAAAAAGATGGTTCTTAGGAGAACAATGCACCATAGTGATACATGTTAACTCCTGAACTAGCAGTAAGAACCAGGATTCTGTATGTGCAAATGGAAGCATACTGAAACTGAATCAATGCAATATCAAATATATGTCCAACATTAAAGGTGTCTTCAGAACAGAAGTTTCTTAGGAGAAGAATGCACCATAGTGATACATGTTAACTCCTGCATTAGAAGTAAAAACACGGATTCTGTATGTGCAAATGGAAGCAGTTACTGAACCTGAATCAATGCAATATTAAATATGTCTCCATCATTGAAGGTGTCCTCGCAACAGAAGGTTCTTAGGAGAAGAATGCACCATAGTGACACATGTTAAGTCCTGAACTAGCAGTAAGAACCAGGATTCCGTATGTGCAAAAGAAGGTGTTTGTGAATCTGAATCAAAGCAATATCAAATATGTCTCCATCACTGAAAGTGTCTTCACAACAGAAGGTTCTTAGGAGAACAATGCACCATAGTGATACATGTTATCTCCTGTAGTAGAAGTAAGAACCCGGATTCTGTATGTGCAAATGGAAGCAGTTACTCAACCTGAATCAATGCAATATCAAATATGTCTCCATCACTGAAAGTATCTTCACAACATAAGGTTCTTAGGAGAAGAATGCACCCTAGTGACAGATGTTACTCCTGAACTCTCAGTAAGAACCAGGATTCTGTATGTGCCAAAGAAGGTGTTTGTGAATCTGAATTAATGCAATATCACATATGTCTCCATTACTGAAGGTGTCTTCAGAAGAGAAGGTTCTCAGGAGAAGAATGCATCATAGTGACACATGTTAACTCATGAACTAATAGGAAGAACCAGGATTCTGTATGTGCAAAAGAAGCTGTTTCTGAAACTGATTCAATGGAATATCAAATATATCTCCATCATTGAAGGTGTCTTCACAACAGAAGGTTCTTAGGAGAACAATGCACCATAGTGATACATGTTAACTCCTAAACTAGCAGTAAGAACCAGGATTCTGTATGTGGAAAAGAAGCTGTTTCTGAAACTGATTCAATGCAATATCAAATATATGTCCATCATTAAAGGTGTCTTCACAACAGAAGGTTTTAAGGAGAAGAATGCACCATAGTGATACATGTTATCTCCTGTAGTAGAAGTAAGAACCCGGATTCTGTATGTGCAAATGGAAGAAGTTACTCAACCTGAATCAATGCAATATCAAATATGTCTCCATCACTGAAAGTATCTTCACAACATAAGGTTCTTAGGAGAACAATGCACCATAGTGACAGATGTTACTCCTGAACTCTCAGTAAGAACCAGGATTCTGTATGTGCCAAAGAAGGTGTTTGTGAATCTGAATCAATGCAATATCACATATGTCTCCATCACTGAAGGTGTCTTCAGAAGAGAAGGTTCTTAGGAGAAGAATGCAGCATATTGATACATGTTAACTCCTGAACTAGCAATAAGAACCATGTTTCTGTAAGTGCAAATGGAAGCAGTTACTGAAACTGAATCAATGCAATATCAAATATGTCTCCATCACTGAAGGTGTCTTCACAAAAAAAGGTTCGAAGGAGAAGAATGCACCATAGTGACACATGTTAACTCCTGAACTAATAGTGAGATCCAGGATTCTGTATGTGTAAAAGAAGGTGTTTGTGCATCTGAATCAATGCAATATCAAATATGTCTCCATCACTGAACGTGTCTTCACAACAGACGGTTCTTAGGAGAACAATGCACCATAGTGATACTTCTTAACTCCTAAACTAGCAGTAAGAACCAGGATTCTGTATGTGCAAACGAAGCTGATTCTTAAACTGATTCAATGCAATATCAAATATGTCTCCATAACTGAGGGTGTCTTCACAACAGAAGGTTCTTAGGAGAAGAATGCACCTTGGTGACGCATGTTAACTCCTGAACTAATAGTGAGATCCAGTATTCTGTATGTACAAAAGAATCGGTTTCTGAAACTGATTAAATGCAATATGAAATATGTCTCCAGCATTGAAGGTGTCTTCACAAGAGAAGGTTCTGAGGAGAAGAATGCACCATAGTGACACATGTTAACTCCTGAACTAGTAGTAAGAGCCAGGATTCTGTATGTGCAAAAGAATGTAAATCTGAATCAATGCAATATCAAATATGCCTCCATCACTGAAAGTGTCTTCACATCAGAAGGTTCTTAGGAGAAGAATTCACCATACTGACACATGTTAACTCATGAACAAATAGTAAGATCCAGGATTCTCTATGTGTAAAAGAAGGTGTTTCTGAAATTGAATCAATGCAATATCAAAGATGTCTCCATCACTGAAGGTGTCTTCACAAGAGAAGGTTCTGAGGAGAAGAATGCACCATAGTGACACATGTTAACTCCTGAACTAGTAGTAAGAACCAGGATTCTGTATGTGCAAAAGAATGTAAATCTGAATCAATGCAATATCAAATATGTCTCCATCACTGAAAGTGTCTTCACATCAGAAGGTTCTTAGGAGAATAATTCACCATAGTGACACATGTTAACTCCTGAACTAATAGTAAGAACCAGGATTCTTTATGTTCAATAGAAGGTGTTTCTGAAACTGAATCAATGCAATAACAAATATGTCTCCATCACTGAAGATGTCTTCAAAAAAGATGGTTCTTAGGAGAACAATGCACCATAGTGATACATGTTAACTCCTGAACTAGCAGTAAGAACCAGGATTCTGTATGTGCAAATGGAAGCATACTGAAACTGAATCAATGCAATATCAAATATATGTCCAACATTAAAGGTGTCTTCAGAACAGAAGTTTCTTAGGAGAAGAATGCACCATAGTGATACATGTTAACTCCTGCATTAGAAGTAAAAACACGGATTCTGTATGTGCAAATGGAAGCAGTTACTGAACCTGAATCAATGCAATATTAAATATGTCTCCATCATTGAAGGTGTCCTCGCAACAGAAGGTTCTTAGGAGAAGAATGCACCATAGTGACACATGTTAAGTCCTGAACTAGCAGTAAGAACCAGGATTCCGTATGTGCAAAAGAAGGTGTTTGTGAATCTGAATCAAAGCAATATCAAATATGTCTCCATCACTGAAAGTGTCTTCACAACAGAAGGTTCTTAGGAGAACAATGCACCATAGTGATACATGTTATCTCCTGTAGTAGAAGTAAGAACCCGGATTCTGTATGTGCAAATGGAAGCAGTTACTCAACCTGAATCAATGCAATATCAAATATGTCTCCATCACTGAAAGTATCTTCACAACATAAGGTTCTTAGGAGAAGAATGCACCCTAGTGACAGATGTTACTCCTGAACTCTCAGTAAGAACCAGGATTCTGTATGTGCCAAAGAAGGTGTTTGTGAATCTGAATTAATGCAATATCACATATGTCTCCATTACTGAAGGTGTCTTCAGAAGAGAAGGTTCTCAGGAGAAGAATGCACCATAGTGACACATGTTAACTCATGAACTAATAGGAAGAACCAGGATTCTGTATGTGCAAAAGAAGCTGTTTCTGAAACTGATTCAATGGAATATCAAATATATCTCCATCATTGAAGGTGTCTTCACAACAGAAGGTTCTTAGGAGAACAATGCACCATAGTGATACATGTTAACTCCTAAACTAGCAGTAAGAACCAGGATTCTGTATGTGGAAAAGAAGCTGTTTCTGAAACTGATTCAATGCAATATCAAATATATGTCCATCATTAAAGGTGTCTTCACAACAGAAGGTTTTAAGGAGAAGAATGCACCATAGTGATACATGTTATCTCCTGTAGTAGAAGTAAGAACCCGGATTCTGTATGTGCAAATGGAAGCAGTTACTCAACCTGAATCAATGCAATATCAAATATGTCTCCATCACTGAAAGTATCTTCACAACATAAGGTTCTTAGGAGAACAATGCACCATAGTGACAGATGTTACTCCTGAACTCTCAGTAAGAACCAGGATTCTGTATGTGCCAAAGAAGGTGTTTGTGAATCTGAATCAATGCAATATCACATATGTCTCCATCACTGAAGGTGTCTTCAGAAGAGAAGGTTCTTCGGAGAAGAAAGCAGCATATTGATACATGTTAACTCCTGAACTAATAGTGAGATCCAGGATTCTGTATGTGTAAAAGAAGGTGTTTGTGCATCTGAATCAATGCAATATCAAATATGTCTCCATCACTGAACGTGTCTTCACAACAGACGGTTCTTAGGAGAACAATGCACCATAGTGATACTTCTTAACTCCTAAACTAGCAGTAAGAACCAGGATTCTGTAAGTGCAAATGGAAGCAGTTACTGAAACTGAATCAATGCAATATCAAATATGTCTCCATCACTGAAGGTGTCTTCACAAAAAAAGGTTCGAAGGAGAAGAATGCACCATAGTGACACATGTTAACTCCTGAACTAATAGTGAGATCCAGGATTCTGTATGTGTAAAAGAAGGTGTTTGTGCATCTGAATCAATGCAATATCAAATATGTCTCCATCACTGAACGTGTCTTCACAACAGACGGTTCTTAGGAGAACAATGCACCATAGTGATACTTCTTAACTCCTAAACTAGCAGTAAGAACCAGGATTCTGTATGTGCAAACGAAGCTGATTCTTAAACTGATTCAATGCAATATCAAATATGTCTCCATAACTGAGGGTGTCTTCACAACAGAAGGTTCTTAGGAGAAGAATGCACCTTGGTGACGCATGTTAACTCCTGAACTAATAGTGAGATCCAGTATTCTGTATGTACAAAAGAATCGGTTTCTGAAACTGATTAAATGCAATATGAAATATGTCTCCAGCATTGAAGGTGTCTTCACAAGAGAAGGTTCTGAGGAGAAGAATGCACCATAGTGACACATGTTAACTCCTGAACTAGTAGTAAGAGCCAGGATTCTGTATGTGCAAAAGAATGTAAATCTGAATCAATGCAATATCAAATATGCCTCCATCACTGAAAGTGTCTTCACATCAGAAGGTTCTTAGGAGAAGAATTCACCATACTGACACATGTTAACTCATGAACAAATAGTAAGATCCAGGATTCTCTATGTGTAAAAGAAGGTGTTTCTGAAATTGAATCAATGCAATATCAAAGATGTCTCCATCACTGAAGGTGTCTTCACAAGAGAAGGTTCTGAGGAGAAGAATGCACCATAGTGACACATGTTAACTCCTGAACTAGTAGTAAGAACCAGGATTCTGTATGTGCAAAAGAATGTAAATCTGAATCAATGCAATATCAAATATGTCTCCATCACTGAAAGTGTCTTCACATCAGAAGGTTCTTAGGAGAATAATTCACCATAGTGACACATGTTAACTCCTGAACTAATAGTAAGAACCAGGATTCTTTATGTTCAATAGAAGGTGTTTCTGAAACTGAATCAATGCAATAACAAATATGTCTCCATCACTGAAGATGTCTTCAAAAAAGATGGTTCTTAGGAGAACAATGCACCATAGTGATACATGTTAACTCCTGAACTAGCAGTAAGAACCAGGATTCTGTATGTGCAAATGGAAGCATACTGAAACTGAATCAATGCAATATCAAATATATGTCCAACATTAAAGGTGTCTTCAGAACAGAAGTTTCTTAGGAGAAGAATGCACCATAGTGATACATGTTAACTCCTGCATTAGAAGTAAAAACACGGATTCTGTATGTGCAAATGGAAGCAGTTACTGAACCTGAATCAATGCAATATTAAATATGTCTCCATCATTGAAGGTGTCCTCGCAACAGAAGGTTCTTAGGAGAAGAATGCACCATAGTGACACATGTTAAGTCCTGAACTAGCAGTAAGAACCAGGATTCCGTATGTGCAAAAGAAGGTGTTTGTGAATCTGAATCAAAGCAATATCAAATATGTCTCCATCACTGAAAGTGTCTTCACAACAGAAGGTTCTTAGGAGAACAATGCACCATAGTGATACATGTTATCTCCTGTAGTAGAAGTAAGAACCCGGATTCTGTATGTGCAAATGGAAGCAGTTACTCAACCTGAATCAATGCAATATCAAATATGTCTCCATCACTGAAAGTATCTTCACAACATAAGGTTCTTAGGAGAAGAATGCACCCTAGTGACAGATGTTACTCCTGAACTCTCAGTAAGAACCAGGATTCTGTATGTGCCAAAGAAGGTGTTTGTGAATCTGAATTAATGCAATATCACATATGTCTCCATTACTGAAGGTGTCTTCAGAAGAGAAGGTTCTCAGGAGAAGAATGCATCATAGTGACACATGTTAACTCATGAACTAATAGGAAGAACCAGGATTCTGTATGTGCAAAAGAAGCTGTTTCTGAAACTGATTCAATGGAATATCAAATATATCTCCATCATTGAAGGTGTCTTCACAACAGAAGGTTCTTAGGAGAACAATGCACCATAGTGATACATGTTAACTCCTAAACTAGCAGTAAGAACCAGGATTCTGTATGTGGAAAAGAAGCTGTTTCTGAAACTGATTCAATGCAATATCAAATATATGTCCATCATTAAAGGTGTCTTCACAACAGAAGGTTTTAAGGAGAAGAATGCACCATAGTGATACATGTTATCTCCTGTAGTAGAAGTAAGAACCCGGATTCTGTATGTGCAAATGGAAGAAGTTACTCAACCTGAATCAATGCAATATCAAATATGTCTCCATCACTGAAAGTATCTTCACAACATAAGGTTCTTAGGAGAACAATGCACCATAGTGACAGATGTTACTCCTGAACTCTCAGTAAGAACCAGGATTCTGTATGTGCCAAAGAAGGTGTTTGTGAATCTGAATCAATGCAATATCACATATGTCTCCATCACTGAAGGTGTCTTCAGAAGAGAAGGTTCTTAGGAGAAGAATGCAGCATATTGATACATGTTAACTCCTGAACTAGCAATAAGAACCATGTTTCTGTAAGTGCAAATGGAAGCAGTTACTGAAACTGAATCAATGCAATATCAAATATGTCTCCATCACTGAAGGTGTCTTCACAAAAAAAGGTTCGAAGGAGAAGAATGCACCATAGTGACACATGTTAACTCCTGAACTAATAGTGAGATCCAGGATTCTGTATGTGTAAAAGAAGGTGTTTGTGCATCTGAATCAATGCAATATCAAATATGTCTCCATCACTGAACGTGTCTTCACAACAGACGGTTCTTAGGAGAACAATGCACCATAGTGATACTTCTTAACTCCTAAACTAGCAGTAAGAACCAGGATTCTGTATGTGCAAACGAAGCTGATTCTTAAACTGATTCAATGCAATATCAAATATGTCTCCATAACTGAGGGTGTCTTCACAACAGAAGGTTCTTAGGAGAAGAATGCACCTTGGTGACGCATGTTAACTCCTGAACTAATAGTGAGATCCAGTATTCTGTATGTACAAAAGAATCGGTTTCTGAAACTGATTAAATGCAATATGAAATATGTCTCCAGCATTGAAGGTGTCTTCACAAGAGAAGGTTCTGAGGAGAAGAATGCACCATAGTGACACATGTTAACTCCTGAACTAGTAGTAAGAGCCAGGATTCTGTATGTGCAAAAGAATGTAAATCTGAATCAATGCAATATCAAATATGCCTCCATCACTGAAAGTGTCTTCACATCAGAAGGTTCTTAGGAGAAGAATTCACCATACTGACACATGTTAACTCATGAACAAATAGTAAGATCCAGGATTCTCTATGTGTAAAAGAAGGTGTTTCTGAAATTGAATCAATGCAATATCAAAGATGTCTCCATCACTGAAGGTGTCTTCACAAGAGAAGGTTCTGAGGAGAAGAATGCACCATAGTGACACATGTTAACTCCTGAACTAGTAGTAAGAACCAGGATTCTGTATGTGCAAAAGAATGTAAATCTGAATCAATGCAATATCAAATATGTCTCCATCACTGAAAGTGTCTTCACATCAGAAGGTTCTTAGGAGAATAATTCACCATAGTGACACATGTTAACTCCTGAACTAATAGTAAGAACCAGGATTCTTTATGTTCAATAGAAGGTGTTTCTGAAACTGAATCAATGCAATAACAAATATGTCTCCATCACTGAAGATGTCTTCAAAAAAGATGGTTCTTAGGAGAACAATGCACCATAGTGATACATGTTAACTCCTGAACTAGCAGTAAGAACCAGGATTCTGTATGTGCAAATGGAAGCATACTGAAACTGAATCAATGCAATATCAAATATATGTCCAACATTAAAGGTGTCTTCAGAACAGAAGTTTCTTAGGAGAAGAATGCACCATAGTGATACATGTTAACTCCTGCATTAGAAGTAAAAACACGGATTCTGTATGTGCAAATGGAAGCAGTTACTGAACCTGAATCAATGCAATATTAAATATGTCTCCATCATTGAAGGTGTCCTCGCAACAGAAGGTTCTTAGGAGAAGAATGCACCATAGTGACACATGTTAAGTCCTGAACTAGCAGTAAGAACCAGGATTCCGTATGTGCAAAAGAAGGTGTTTGTGAATCTGAATCAAAGCAATATCAAATATGTCTCCATCACTGAAAGTGTCTTCACAACAGAAGGTTCTTAGGAGAACAATGCACCATAGTGATACATGTTATCTCCTGTAGTAGAAGTAAGAACCCGGATTCTGTATGTGCAAATGGAAGCAGTTACTCAACCTGAATCAATGCAATATCAAATATGTCTCCATCACTGAAAGTATCTTCACAACATAAGGTTCTTAGGAGAAGAATGCACCCTAGTGACAGATGTTACTCCTGAACTCTCAGTAAGAACCAGGATTCTGTATGTGCCAAAGAAGGTGTTTGTGAATCTGAATTAATGCAATATCACATATGTCTCCATTACTGAAGGTGTCTTCAGAAGAGAAGGTTCTCAGGAGAAGAATGCATCATAGTGACACATGTTAACTCATGAACTAATAGGAAGAACCAGGATTCTGTATGTGCAAAAGAAGCTGTTTCTGAAACTGATTCAATGGAATATCAAATATATCTCCATCATTGAAGGTGTCTTCACAACAGAAGGTTCTTAGGAGAACAATGCACCATAGTGATACATGTTAACTCCTAAACTAGCAGTAAGAACCAGGATTCTGTATGTGGAAAAGAAGCTGTTTCTGAAACTGATTCAATGCAATATCAAATATATGTCCATCATTAAAGGTGTCTTCACAACAGAAGGTTTTAAGGAGAAGAATGCACCATAGTGATACATGTTATCTCCTGTAGTAGAAGTAAGAACCCGGATTCTGTATGTGCAAATGGAAGCAGTTACTCAACCTGAATCAATGCAATATCAAATATGTCTCCATCACTGAAAGTATCTTCACAACATAAGGTTCTTAGGAGAACAATGCACCATAGTGACAGATGTTACTCCTGAACTCTCAGTAAGAACCAGGATTCTGTATGTGCCAAAGAAGGTGTTTGTGAATCTGAATCAATGCAATATCACATATGTCTCCATCACTGAAGGTGTCTTCAGAAGAGAAGGTTCTTCGGAGAAGAAAGCAGCATATTGATACATGTTAACTCCTGAACTAATAGTGAGATCCAGGATTCTGTATGTGTAAAAGAAGGTGTTTGTGCATCTGAATCAATGCAATATCAAATATGTCTCCATCACTGAACGTGTCTTCACAACAGACGGTTCTTAGGAGAACAATGCACCATAGTGATACTTCTTAACTCCTAAACTAGCAGTAAGAACCAGGATTCTGTAAGTGCAAATGGAAGCAGTTACTGAAACTGAATCAATGCAATATCAAATATGTCTCCATCACTGAAGGTGTCTTCACAAAAAAAGGTTCGAAGGAGAAGAATGCACCATAGTGACACATGTTAACTCCTGAACTAATAGTGAGATCCAGGATTCTGTATGTGTAAAAGAAGGTGTTTGTGCATCTGAATCAATGCAATATCAAATATGTCTCCATCACTGAACGTGTCTTCACAACAGACGGTTCTTAGGAGAACAATGCACCATAGTGATACTTCTTAACTCCTAAACTAGCAGTAAGAACCAGGATTCTGTATGTGCAAACGAAGCTGATTCTTAAACTGATTCAATGCAATATCAAATATGTCTCCATAACTGAGGGTGTCTTCACAACAGAAGGTTCTTAGGAGAAGAATGCACCTTGGTGACGCATGTTAACTCCTGAACTAATAGTGAGATCCAGTATTCTGTATGTACAAAAGAATCGGTTTCTGAAACTGATTAAATGCAATATGAAATATGTCTCCAGCATTGAAGGTGTCTTCACAAGAGAAGGTTCTGAGGAGAAGAATGCACCATAGTGACACATGTTAACTCCTGAACTAGTAGTAAGAGCCAGGATTCTGTATGTGCAAAAGAATGTAAATCTGAATCAATGCAATATCAAATATGCCTCCATCACTGAAAGTGTCTTCACATCAGAAGGTTCTTAGGAGAAGAATTCACCATACTGACACATGTTAACTCATGAACAAATAGTAAGATCCAGGATTCTCTATGTGTAAAAGAAGGTGTTTCTGAAATTGAATCAATGCAATATCAAAGATGTCTCCATCACTGAAGGTGTCTTCACAAGAGAAGGTTCTGAGGAGAAGAATGCACCATAGTGACACATGTTAACTCCTGAACTAGTAGTAAGAACCAGGATTCTGTATGTGCAAAAGAATGTAAATCTGAATCAATGCAATATCAAATATGTCTCCATCACTGAAAGTGTCTTCACATCAGAAGGTTCTTAGGAGAATAATTCACCATAGTGACACATGTTAACTCCTGAACTAATAGTAAGAACCAGGATTCTTTATGTTCAATAGAAGGTGTTTCTGAAACTGAATCAATGCAATAACAAATATGTCTCCATCACTGAAGATGTCTTCAAAAAAGATGGTTCTTAGGAGAACAATGCACCATAGTGATACATGTTAACTCCTGAACTAGCAGTAAGAACCAGGATTCTGTATGTGCAAATGGAAGCATACTGAAACTGAATCAATGCAATATCAAATATATGTCCAACATTAAAGGTGTCTTCAGAACAGAAGTTTCTTAGGAGAAGAATGCACCATAGTGATACATGTTAACTCCTGCATTAGAAGTAAAAACACGGATTCTGTATGTGCAAATGGAAGCAGTTACTGAACCTGAATCAATGCAATATTAAATATGTCTCCATCATTGAAGGTGTCCTCGCAACAGAAGGTTCTTAGGAGAAGAATGCACCATAGTGACACATGTTAAGTCCTGAACTAGCAGTAAGAACCAGGATTCCGTATGTGCAAAAGAAGGTGTTTGTGAATCTGAATCAAAGCAATATCAAATATGTCTCCATCACTGAAAGTGTCTTCACAACAGAAGGTTCTTAGGAGAACAATGCACCATAGTGATACATGTTATCTCCTGTAGTAGAAGTAAGAACCCGGATTCTGTATGTGCAAATGGAAGCAGTTACTCAACCTGAATCAATGCAATATCAAATATGTCTCCATAACTGAAAGTATCTTCACAACATAAGGTTCTTAGGAGAAGAATGCACCCTAGTGACAGATGTTACTCCTGAACTCTCAGTAAGAACCAGGATTCTGTATGTGCCAAAGAAGGTGTTTGTGAATCTGAATTAATGCAATATCACATATGTCTCCATTACTGAAGGTGTCTTCAGAAGAGAAGGTTCTCAGGAGAAGAATGCATCATAGTGACACATGTTAACTCATGAACTAATAGGAAGAACCAGGATTCTGTATGTGCAAAAGAAGCTGTTTCTGAAACTGATTCAATGGAATATCAAATATATCTCCATCATTGAAGGTGTCTTCACAACAGAAGGTTCTTAGGAGAACAATGCACCATAGTGATACATGTTAACTCCTAAACTAGCAGTAAGAACCAGGATTCTGTATGTGGAAAAGAAGCTGTTTCTGAAACTGATTCAATGCAATATCAAATATATGTCCATCATTAAAGGTGTCTTCACAACAGAAGGTTTTAAGGAGAAGAATGCACCATAGTGATACATGTTATCTCCTGTAGTAGAAGTAAGAACCCGGATTCTGTATGTGCAAATGGAAGAAGTTACTCAACCTGAATCAATGCAATATCAAATATGTCTCCATCACTGAAAGTATCTTCACAACATAAGGTTCTTAGGAGAACAATGCACCATAGTGACAGATGTTACTCCTGAACTCTCAGTAAGAACCAGGATTCTGTATGTGCCAAAGAAGGTGTTTGTGAATCTGAATCAATGCAATATCACATATGTCTCCATCACTGAAGGTGTCTTCAGAAGAGAAGGTTCTTAGGAGAAGAATGCAGCATATTGATACATGTTAACTCCTGAACTAGCAATAAGAACCATGTTTCTGTAAGTGCAAATGGAAGCAGTTACTGAAACTGAATCAATGCAATATCAAATATGTCTCCATCACTGAAGGTGTCTTCACAAAAAAAGGTTCGAAGGAGAAGAATGCACCATAGTGACACATGTTAACTCCTGAACTAATAGTGAGATCCAGGATTCTGTATGTGTAAAAGAAGGTGTTTGTGCATCTGAATCAATGCAATATCAAATATGTCTCCATCACTGAACGTGTCTTCACAACAGACGGTTCTTAGGAGAACAATGCACCATAGTGATACTTCTTAACTCCTAAACTAGCAGTAAGAACCAGGATTCTGTATGTGCAAACGAAGCTGATTCTTAAACTGATTCAATGCAATATCAAATATGTCTCCATAACTGAGGGTGTCTTCACAACAGAAGGTTCTTAGGAGAAGAATGCACCTTGGTGACGCATGTTAACTCCTGAACTAATAGTGAGATCCAGTATTCTGTATGTACAAAAGAATCGGTTTCTGAAACTGATTAAATGCAATATGAAATATGTCTCCAGCATTGAAGGTGTCTTCACAAGAGAAGGTTCTGAGGAGAAGAATGCACCATAGTGACACATGTTAACTCCTGAACTAGTAGTAAGAGCCAGGATTCTGTATGTGCAAAAGAATGTAAATCTGAATCAATGCAATATCAAATATGTCTCCATCACTGAAAGTGTCTTCACATCAGAAGGTTCTTAGGAGAAGAATTCACCATACTGACACATGTTAACTCATGAACAAATAGTAAGATCCAGGATTCTCTATGTGTAAAAGAAGGTGTTTCTGCAATTGAATCAATGCAATATCAAAGATGTCTCCATCACTGAAGGTGTCTTCACAAGAGAAGGTTCTGAGGAGAAGAATGCACCATAGTGACACATGTTAACTCCTGAACTAGTAGTAAGAACCAGGATTCTGTATGTGCAAAAGAATGTAAATCTGAATCAATGCAATATCAAATATGTCTCCATCACTGAAAGTGTCTTCACATCAGAAGGTTCTTAGGAGAATAATTCACCATACTGACACATGTTAACTCATGAACAAATAGAAAGATCCAGGATTCTCTATGTGTAAAAGAAGGTGTTTCTGAAATTGAATCAATGCAATATCAAAGATGTCTCCATCACTGAAGGTGTCTTCACAAGAGAAGGTTCTGAGGAGAAGAATGCACCATAGTGACACATGTTAACTCCTGAACTAGTAGTAAGAACCAGGATTCTGTATGTGCAAAAGAATGTTAATCTGAATCAATGCAATATCAAATATGTCTCCATCACTGAAAGTGTCTTCACATCAGAAGGTTCTTAGGAGAAGAATTCACCATACTGACACATGTTAACTCACGAACTAAGATCCAGGATTCTCTATGTGTAAAAGAAGGTGTTTCTGAAATTGAATCAATGCAATATCAAAGATGTCTCCATCACTGAAGGTGTCTTCACAAGAGAAGGTTCTGAGGAGAAGAATGCACCATAGTGACACATGTTAACTCCTGAACTAGTAGTAAGAACCAGGATTCTGTATGTGCAAAAGAATGTAAATCTGAATCAATGCAATATCAAATATGTCTCCATCACTGAAAGTGTCTTCACATCAGAAGGTTCTTAGGAGAATAATTCACCATACTGACACATGTTAACTCATGAACAAATAGAAAGATCCAGGATTCTCTATGTGTAAAAGAAGGTGTTTCTGAAATTGAATCAATGCAATATCAAAGATGTCTCCATCACTGAAGGTGTCTTCACAAGAGAAGGTTCTGAGGAGAAGAATGCACCATAGTGACACATGTTAACTCCTGAACTAGTAGTAAGAACCAGGATTCTGTATGTGCAAAAGAATGTTAATCTGAATCAATGCAATATCAAATATGTCTCCATCACTGAAAGTGTCTTCACATCAGAAGGTTCTTAGGAGAAGAATTCACCATACTGACACATGTTAACTCACGAACTAAGATCCAGGATTCTCTATGTGTAAAAGAAGGTGTTTCTGAAATTGAATCAATGCAATATCAAAGATGTCTCCATCACTGAAGGTGTCTTCACAAGAGAAGGTTCTGAGGAGAAGAATGCACCATAGTGACACATGTTAACTCCTGAACTAGTAGTAAGAACCAGGATTCTGTATGTGCAAAAGAATGTAAATCTGAATCAATGCAATATCAAATATGTCTCCATCACTGAAAGTGTCTTCACATCAGAAGGTTCTTAGGAGAATAATTCACCATAGTGACACATGTTAACTCCTGAACTAATAGTAAGAACCAGGATTCTTTATGTTCAATAGAAGGTGTTTCTGAAACTGAATCAATGCAATAACAAATATGTCTCCATCACTGAAGATGTCTTCAAAAAAGATGGTTCTTAGGAGAACAATGCACCATAGTGATACATGTTAACTCCTGAACTAGCAGTAAGAACCAGGATTCTGTATGTGCAAATAGAAGCATACTGAAACTGAATCAATGCAATATCAAATATATGTCCATCATTAAAGGTGTCTTCAGAACAGAAGTTTCTTAGGAGAAGAATGCACCATAGTGATACATGTTAACTCCTGCATTAGAAGTAAAAACACGGATTCTGTATGTGCAAGTGGAAGCAGTTACTGAACCTGAATCAATGCAATATTAAATATGTCTCCATCATTGAAGGTGTCCTCGCAACAGAAGGTTCTTAGGAGAAGAATGCACCATAGTGACACATGTTAAGTCCTGAACTAGCAGTAAGAACCAGGATTCCGTATGTGCAAAAGAAGGTGTTTGTGAATCTGAATCAAAGCAATATCAAATATGTCTCCATCACTGAAAGTGTCTTCACAACAGAAGGTTCTTAGGAGAACAATGCACCATAGTGATACATGTTATCTCCTGTAGTAAAAGTAAGAACCCGGATTCTGTATGTGCAAATGGAAGCAGTTACTCAACCTGAATCAATGCAATATCAAAGATGTCTCCATCACTGAAGGTGTCTTCACAAGAGAAGGTTCTGAGGAGAAGAATGCACCATAGTGACACATGTTAACTCCTGAACTAGTAGTGAGAACCAGGATTCTGTATGTGCAAAAGAATGTTAATCTGAATCAATGCAATATCAAATATGTCTCCATCACTGAAAGTGTCTTCACATCAGAAGGTTCTTAGGAGAAGAATTCACCATACTGACACATGTTAACTCACGAACTAAGATCCAGGATTCTCTATGTGTAAAAGAAGGTGTTTCTGAAATTGAATCAATGCAATATCAAAGATGTCTCCATCACTGAAGGTGTCTTCACAAGAGAAGGTTCTGAGGAGAAGAATGCACCATAGTGACACATGTTAACTCCTGAACTAGTAGTAAGAACCAGGATTCTGTATGTGCAAAAGAATGTAAATCTGAATCAATGCAATATCAAATATGTCTCCATCACTGAAAGTGTCTTCACATCAGAAGGTTCTTAGGAGAAGAATGTACCATAGTGACACATGTTAACTCCTGAACAAGCAGTAAGAACCACGATTCTGTATGTGCAAATGGAAGCAGTAACTGAAACTGAATCAATGCAATATCAAATATGTCTCCATCACTGAAGGTGTCTTCACAACAGAAGGTTCTGAGGAGAAGAATTCACCATACTGACACATGTTAACTCCTGAACAAATAGTAAGATCCAGGATTCTCTATGTGTAAAAGAAGGTGTTTCTGAAATTGAATCAATGCAATATCAAATATGTCTCCATCACTGAAGGTGTTTCTGAAACTGATTCAATGCAATATCAAATATATGTCCTTCATTAAAGGTGTCTTCACAACAGAAGGTTTTTAGGAGAAGAATGCACCATAGTGACACATTTTAACTCCTGAACTAATAGTAAGAACCAGGATTCTGTATGTTGAATAGAAGGTGTTTCTGAAACTGACTCAATGCAATAACAAATATGTTTCCATCACTGAAGGTGTCTTCAGAGCAGAAGGTTTTTAGGAGAAGAATGCACCATAGTGACACATGTTAATTCCTGAACTAATAGTAAAGAACCAGGATTCTGTATGTTGAATAGAAGGTGTTTCTGAAACTGAATCAATGCAATAACAAATATGTTTCCATTACTGAAGGTGTCTTCAGAGCAGAACGTTTTTAGGAGAAGAATGCACCATAGTGACACATGTTAACTCCCGAACTAATACTAAGAACCAGGATTCTTTATGTTGAATAGAAGGTGTTTCTGAAACTGAATCAATGCAATAACAAATATGTTTCCATCACTGAAGGTGTCTTCAGAGCAGAAGGTTTTTAGGAGAAGAATGCACCATAGTGACACATGTTAACTCCCGAACTAATACTAAGAACCAGGATTCTTTATGTTGAATAGAAGGTGTTTCTGAAACTGAATCAATTCAATAACAAATATGTCTCCATCACTGAAGGTGTCTTCACAAAAGAAGGTTCTTGGGAGAACAATGCACCATAGTGATACATGTTAACTCCTGAACTAGTAGTAACAACCAGGATTCTATATGTGCAAAAGAAGCTGTTTCTGAAACTGAATCAATGCAATATCAAATATGTCTCCAGTACTGAAGGTGTCTTCACAACAGAAGGTTCTTAGGATAACAATGCACCATAGTGATACATGTTAACTCCTGAACTAGCAGTAATTACCAGGATTCTGTATGTGCAAATGGAAGCAGTTACTGAAACTGAATCAATGCAATATCAAACATGTCACTATCAATGTAGGTGTGTTAACAAGACAAGGTTCTTTGGAAAATAATGAACCATAGTGATACATGTTAACTCGTGAACTAGCAGTAAGAACCAGGATTCTGTATGTGCAAATGGAAGCTGTTTCTGAAACTGAATCAATCCAATATCAAATATTTCTCCATCAGGGCAGGTGTTGTCACAGGACAAGGTTCTTAGGAATACAATTCACCATACTGAGACTTGTTATATCCTTCACTAGCAGTAAGCACTAAGATTCTGTATGGGCAAATGGAAACTGTTTCTGGAACTGATTAATGCACTGTCAAATTTGTCTCCATCATTGAAGGTGTCTACATAGCAGAAAGTTCTTAGGAGAACAATGCACCATACTGATACATGCTAACTCCTTATCAAGAAGTAAGAACGAGGATTCTGTATGTGCAAATGGAAGCTGTTTCTGAAACTGAATCAATCCAATACCAAATATCTCTCCATCATTGAAGGTATTTTCACAGGACAAGGTTCTTAGGAGTACAATGCACCCTAGTGATACCTATTAACTGCTGAACTAGGAGTACGAACCATTATTCCGTATGTGCAAATGGAAGCCGTTTCTGAAACTGAATCAAAGGAATATCAAATTTATCTCCATCAGTGAAGGTGTCTTCACAAAAGAAGTTTCTTAGCAGTACAATGCACCATACTGATACATCACATAACTCCTGAACTAGCCCTAAGAACCAGGATTCTGTATGTGCAAATGGAAGGTGTTTCTGAAACTTAATCAATCCAATATCAAATATCTGTCCACCATTGAAGTTGTTTTACACAGGACAAGGTTCTTAGGAGTACAATGCACCATAGTTATACATGTTATATCCTCAAGCTTTAGATTAGGATTAGGATTAGGATTCGGGCAAGGTTCAGGGTTATGTTTGGCGTTCGGGTTCAGGATAGGGTTAGGGTTATGGGTAGGTTTAGTTTAATTTTATGGTTTAATTTAGAGTTGGGTTAGGGTCAGGGTCAAGCTAAATGTTCGGGGTTTTGGTTAAGGTTAGGATTAGGGTTAGGTTTAGCGGTACTATTCGGGTTCGGATTCAGGTTAAGATTTGGATTATGGTTAGGGTTAGGTTTTGTTTAGGATTAGGGTTTGGGTTAGGGTTAGGCTTAGGTTTAGATTTAGTTTAGGTTTAGTGTTAGTGTTAGAGTTAGGGTTGGGTTAGGTGTTGGTTTAGGGTTAGGGTTAGGGTTAGGGTATGTTTTGGTTTCAGGTTAGGGTTAGGGTTATGGTGAGGGTGAAGGTTAGGATTAGGATTAGGGTTAGGGTTAGGTTTTTGCTTAGGATTCTGTTACGGTTAGGGTTAATGTGAGGGTGGGGGTGAGGGTCATAGTTGGGTAAGTTTTGGGGTTAGGATTAGGGTCAGGTTAGGGTTTGGAATAGGGCTTGGGTTAGTGTTAGGGTCAGGGACAGGGGTAGAATTTGGTTTATGGTTAGGGTTAGGGTTCGGGTAGGTTTAGGTTAGGTTTAGGTTTAGGTTAGGATTAGAGTTAGGGTTAGGGCTTGGATTGGGTTTGGATTGGGTAAGCGTTAGGTTAGGTTTAGGTTTAGTTTAGGGTTGGGGTTAGGGTTTGGTTAGGGTTAGGGTTAGGTTAGGGTTAGGGTTAGGTTAGTTTAAGTTTAGGGATAGGATAGGTTAGCATTAGGATTAAGATTAAAGGTAGGTTAGGTTTAAGTTTAGTTTAGGGTTAGGGTTAGGTTTGGGATAGGGTTAGGATTAGGTTTGAATTAGGGTTAGGGTTAGGGTTAGTGTTTCGTTTAAATTAGTGTTAGGGTTAGGGTTTGGGAGAGCCATAAGGTTAGGGTTAGGGTCAGGGTCAGGTTCAGGGTTAGTTAAGGTTTAGAGTTAGGGTTAGGGTTAAGGTTAAGGTTTAGGATTAGGATTAGGGTTAGGGTTAGGGTAGTGTTAGGGTTTCATTTACATTAGGGTTAGTGTTAGGGTTTGGGATGGCGTTAAGGTTAGGGTTATTGTTAGGGTTAGGGTTTGGGATAGCGTTAAGGTTAGGGTTAGGGTCAAGTTCAGGGTTAGGGTTTAGGGTTAGGGTTAGGGTTTACGGTCAGGGTTAGGGTTTAGGGTTAGGGTTAGGGTTAGGGCTACGGTTAAGGTTTAGGGTTAGGGTTAGCGTTAGGGCTAGGGTTAAGTTTTAGGGTTAGGGTTAGGGTTAGGATTTAGGGTTAGGGTTAGAGTTAGGGCTAGGGTTAGGGCTAGGGTTAAGGTTTAGGATTAGGGTTAGGGTTAGGTTTAGGATTAGGGTTAGGGTTAGGATTTAGGTTTAGGTTAAGGATCAGGGCTAGGGTTAAGGATTAGGGTTAAGGTTAGGGTTAGGGTAGGGTTAGGGTTTCATTTAAATTAGGGTTAGCAGGGTTTGGGATGGCGTTAAGGTTAGAGTTATTGTTCAGGTTAGGGTTTGGGATAGCGTTAAGGTTAGGGTTAGGGTCAGGGTCAGGTTCAGGGTTAGGGTTTAGTATTAGGGTTAGGATTTAGGGTTAGGGTAAGGGTTTAGGGTTAGGGTTAGGGCTACGGTTAAGGTTTAGGGTTAGGGCTAGGGTTAAGGTTTAGGGTTAGGGTTAGGGTTAGGATTTAGGGTTAGGGTTAGGGTTAGGGCTAGGGTTAAGGTTTAGGATTAGGGTTAGGTTTAGGTTTAGGGTTAGGATTTAGGTTTAGGTTTAGATTTAGGGTTAGGGCTAGGGTTAAGAATTATGGTTAAGGTTAGGGTTTGGGTTAGGGTAGTGTTAGGGTTTCATTTAAATTAGGGTTAGCGTTAGGGTTTGGGATGGCGTTAAGGCTAGGGTTAGGGTTAGGTTTAGATTTAGGTTTAGGGTTAGGATTAGGGTTAAGGTTTATGGTTAGGGTTAGGGTTCAGGGTTAGGGTCAGGGTTAGGTTTTAGGTTTAGGGTTAGGGTTGGGGCTAGGGTTAATGTTTAAGGTTAGGGTTAGCGTTAGGGTAAAGGTTAGGTTAGTTTAAGTTTAAGGATAGGTTAGCATTAGGGTTAAGGTAAAAGGTAGGTTAGGTTTAAGTTTAGTTTACGGTTAGGGTTAGGTTTGGGATAGGGTTAGGATTAGCGTTAGGGTTAGGGTTAGATTAGGGTTAGTGTTTCGTTTAAATTAGTGTTAGGGTTAGGGTTTGGGAGAGCGATAAGGTAAGGGTTAGGGTCAGGGTCAGGTTCAGGGTTAATTAATGTTTAGGGTTAGGGTTAGGGTTAAGGGTAAGGTTTAGGATTAGGATTAGGGTTAGGGTTAGGGTAGTGTTAGGGTTTCATTTAAATTAGGGTTAGCGTTAGGGTTTGGGATGGCGTTAAAGTTAGGGTTATTGTTAGGGTTAGGGTTTGGGATAGCATTAAGGTTAGGGTTAGGGTCAGGGTCACGTTCAGGGTTAGGGTTTAGGGTTAGGGTTAGGGCTACGGTTAAGGTTTAGGGTTAGGGTTAGGGTTAGGGCTAGGGTTAAGGTTTAGGATTAGGGTTAGGGTTAATTTTTAGGGTTAGGGTTAGGGTAAGGGTTACGTTAGTTTAAGTTTAGGGATAAGATATGTTAGTATTAGGGTTAAAGTTAAAGGTAGGTTAGGTTTAAGTTTAGTTTAGGGTTAGGGTTCGGTTTGGAATAGGGTTAGGATTAGGTTTGGATTAGGGTTAGGGTTAGGGTTAGGTTAGGGTTAGTGTTTTGTTTAAATTAGTGTTAGGGTTAGGGTTTGGAAGAGCGATAAGGTTAGGGTTAGGGTCAGGGTCAGGTTCAGGGTTAGTTAAGGTTTTTGGGTTAGGGTTAGGGTTAGGGTTAAGGTTTAGGATTAGGGTTAGGGTTAGGGTCGTGTTAGGGATTCATTTAAATTAGGGTTAGCGTTAGGGTTTGGGATGGCGTTAAGGTTAGGGTTATTGTTAGTGTTAGAGTTTGGGATAGCGTTCAGGTTAGGGTTAGGGTCAGGGTCAGGTTCAGGGTTAGGGTTTAGGGTTAGGGTTAGGGTTAGGGTTTAGGGTTAGGGTTTGGGTTTAGGGTTAGGGTTAAAGTTAGGATTTAGGGTTAGGGTTGGGGTTAAGGTTAGGGCTAGGGTTAAGGTTTAGGATTAGGGTTAGGGTTAGGGTAGTGTTAGGATTTCATTTCAATTAGGGTTAGCATTTAGGTTTGGGATGGCGTTAAGTTTAGGCTTAGGCTTAGGCTTAGGGTTTAGGGTTAGCGTTAGGGTTAGATTTAGGGCTCGGGTTAGGGTTAGGGTTAGGGCTAGGGTAAAGGTTTAGGTTTAGGGTTAGGGTTAGGTTTAGGTTTAGCGTTAGGGTTAGAGTTCGGATTAGGATTTAGGTTTAGTTTAGGGTTAGGGCTAGGGTTAAGGATTAGGGTAAAGGTTAGGGTTAGGGCTGGTGTAGTGTTAGGGTTTCATTTAAATTAGGGTTAGAGTTAGGGTTCGGGATGGTGTTAAGTTTAGGGTTAGGGTTAGGTTAAGGTTTAGGTTTAGGTTTAGGTTTAGGGTTAGGATGAGGGTTAGGGTTTATGGTTAGGGTTAGGGTTACGTTTTAGGGTTAGGGTTAGGAGTAGGTTTTAGGGTTCGGGTTAGGGTTAGGACTAGGGTTAATGTTTAGGGTTAGGGTTAGGGTTAAGTTAGTTTCAGTTTCAGGATAGGATAGGTTAGCATTAGGGTTAAGGTTAAAGGTAGGTTAAGTTTAAGTTCACTTTAGGGTTAGGGATAGGTTTGGGATAGGGTTAGGATTAGGTTTCAATTAGGGTTAGGTTTAGGGTTAGGTTAGGGTTAGTGTTTCGTTTAAATTAGTTTTAGGGTTAGGGTTTGGGACAGCGATAAGGTTAGGGTTAGGGTCCGGGTCAGGTTCAGGGTTAGGGTTAGGGTTAGGGTAGTGTTAGGGTTTCATTTAAATTAGGGTTAGCGTTAGGGTTTGGAATGGCGTTAAGGTTAGGGTTATTGTTAGGGTTAGGGTTTGGGATAGTGTTAAGTTTAGCGTTAGGGTCAGGGTCAGGTTCAGGGTTAGGGTTTAGGGTTAGGGTTAGGGTTAGGGTTTAGGGTTCGGGTTAGGGGTAGGGTTAAATTTTAGGGTTAGGATTAGGGTTAGGGTACTGTTAAAGTTTCATTTAATTTAGGGTTACCGTTATGGTTTGGGATGGGGTTAAGTTTAGGCTTAGGCTTAGGCTTAGGGTTTAGGGTTAATGTTAGGGTTAGGGTTACGGTTAGGTTAGGGTTAGCTTTAGGGGTTAGGGTTAGGGTTAGGATTAGTTTAGAGAAATTGTTTCTGAAACTGATTCAATGCAATGTCAAATTTCAATCCACGAAAGAAGGGGTATTCACAAGAGAAGGTTCTTCGGAGGACAATGCACCATAGGATTAGCGTTAGGGTTAGTGTTAGGGTTAAGGTTTAGGATGAGAGTTAGGTTTAGGTTTAGGGTTAGGGTTAGGGTTTATGGTTAGGGTTAGGGTTAGGGCTAGGGTTAGGGTTACGGTTAGGACTAGCGTTAGGGTTAGGTTTAGGTTTAGGGTTAGGGTTAGGGTTTAGGTTTAGGTGTAGGGTTACGTTTAGGGCTAGGGTTAAGGATTACGGTTAGGGTTAGAGTTAAGATTAGGTTAATTTTATGGTTTAATTTAGAGTTGGGTTAGGGTCAGCGTCAAGCTAAATGTTCGGGATTTTGTTCGCGTTAGGTTTAAGGTTAGGTTAGGTTTAGGGTTTTGGTTAAGGTTAGGATTAGGGTTAGGTTTAGCGGTTCTATTCGGGTTCGGATTCAGGTTAAGATTTGGATTATGGTTAGGGTTAGGTTTTGTTTAGGATTAGGGTTTGGGTTAGGGTTAGGCTTAGGTTTAGATTTAGTTTAGGGTTAGTGTTAGTGTTAGAGTTAGGGTTGGGTTAGGTGTTGGTTTAGGGTTAGGGTTAGGGTATGTTTGGGTTTCAGGTTAGGGTTAGGGTTATGGTGAGGGTGAAGGTTAGGATTAAGATTAGGGTTAGGGTTAGGTTTTTGCTTAGGATTCTGTTACGGATAGGGTTAATGTGAGGGTGGGGTGAGGGTCAAAGTTGGGTAAGTTTTAGGGTTAGGATTAGGGTCAGGTTAGGGTTTGGAATAGGGCTTGGGTTAGTGTTAGGGTCAGGGACAGGGGTAGAATTTGGTTTATGGTTAGGGTTAGGGTTCGGGTAGGTTTAGGTTAGGTTTAGGTTTAGGTTAGGATTAGGGTTAGGGTTAGGGCTTGGATTGGGTTTGGGTTGGGTAAGCGTTAGGTGAGGTTTAGGTTTAGTTTAGGGTTGGGGTTAGGGTTTGGTTAGGGTTAGGGTTAGGTTAGGGTTAGGGTTAGGTTAGTTTAAGTTTAGGGATAGGATAGGTTAGCATTAGGATTAAGGTTAAAGGTAGGTTAGGTTTAAGTTTAGTTTAGGATTCGGGTTAGGTTTGGGATAGGATTAGGATTAGGTTTGGATTAGGGTTAGGGTTAGGGTTAGTGTTTCGTTTAAATTAGTGTTAGGGTTAGGGTTTGGGAGAGCGATAAGGTTAGGGTTAGGGTCAGGGTCAGGTTCAGGGTTAGTTAAGGTTTAGGGTTAGGGTTAGGGTTAAGGTTAAGGTTTAGGATTAGGATTAGGGTTAGAGTTAGGGTTAGGGTAGTGTTAGGGTTTCATTTAAATTAGGGTTAGTGTTAGGGTTTGGGATGGCGTTAAGGTTAGGGTTATTGTTAGGGTTAGGGTTTGGGATAGCGTTAAGGTTAGGGTTAGGGTCAGGGTCAGGTTCAGGGTTAGGGTTTAGGGTTAGGGTTAGGGTTAGGGTTTACGGTCAGGGTTAGAGTTTAAGGTTAGGGTTAGGGTTCGGGTTAGGGCTACGGTTAAGGTTTAGGGTAAGGGTTAGGGTTAGGGCTAGGGTTAAGTTTTAGGGTTAGGGTTAGGGTAGTGTTAGGGTTAGGAATAGGGTTAGGGTTAGGATTTAGGGTTAGGGTTAGGGCTAAGGTTTAGGGTTAGGGTTAGGGTTAGGATTTAGGGTTAGGGTTAGGGTTAGGGTTAGGGCTTGGGTTAAGGTTTA
>JAOEGL010000012.1:24870776-25033276 GCA_034509955.1 Urosaurus nigricauda | reverse complement strand
AACTAGCAGTAAGAACCATGATTCTGTATGTAGAAAAGAAGGTGTTTGTGAAACTGAATCAAAGCAATATCAAATATGTCTCCATCACTGAAGGTGTCTTCACAACAGAAGCTTCTTATTAGGACATTGCATCATAGTGATAAATGTTAACTCCAGTACAAGCAGAAAGAACCAGGATTCTGTATCTACAAATGGAAGCAGTTTATGAAACTGAATCAATGCAATATCAAATATGTCTCCATCACTGAAGGTGTCTCCACAACAGAACGCTCTTAGGAGAACAATGCACCATAGTGACACATGTTTACTCCTGAATTATAAGTAAGAACCAGAATTGTGTTTGTGCAAAAGAAGGTGTTTCTGAAAGTGAATCAACGCAATATTAAATATGTCTCCATCACTTAAGATGTCTTCACAACAAAAGGCTCTTAGGAGAACAATGCACCATAATGATACATGTTAACTCCTAAACTAGCAGTAACAACCGGGATTCCGTATGTGCAAATGGAAGTAGTTTTTGAAACTGAATAAAAGCAGTATCATATTTCTCTCGTTCAATGAATGCCTGTTAACAACACAAGGTTCATAGGAGAACAATGCTCCAGAGTGACACATGTTAACTCCTGAACTAGCAGTAAGAACCAGGATTGTGTTTGTGCAAAAGAAGCTGTTTCTGAAACTCAATCAATGCAATATCCAATATATCTCCGTCCTTGAAGGTGTTTTCACAACAGAAGGTTAGTAGGAGAACAATGCACCATAGTGACACCTGATAATTCCTGAACTAGCATTAAGAACCAGGTATTATATGTGCAAAAGAAGGTGTTTCTGAAATTGAATCAATTCAATGTCAAATATGTCTCCATCACTGAAGGTGTCTTCATAACAGAAGGTTCTTAGGAGAACAATGCACCATAGTGACACATGTTAACTCCTGAACCAGCAGTAAGAACCAGGATTCTCTATGTGCAAAAGGGCTTTCTGAAACTGAAGCAATGCAATATCAATAATGTCTCCATCACTGAAGGTGTCTTCACAACAGAAGGTTCTTAGGAGAACAATGCACAATAGTGACACATTTTAACTCCTGAACTCACAGTAAGAACCAGGATTCTGTATGTGCAAATGAAAGCTGTTACTGAAACTGTATCAAAGCAATATCAAATTTATCTCCTTCACTCAAGGTGTCTTCACAACAGAAAGTTCTTAGGAGTACAATGCACCATAGTGATACATGTTAACTCCTGAACTAGCAGTAAGAACCAGGATTCTGTATGAGCAAACGGAAGCCGTTTCTGGAACTGAATCATTGCAATATCAAATATCTGTCCATCACTGGAGGTGTTTTCACAGGACAAGGTTCTTAGGAGTGCAATGCACCATAGTGATACCTTTTTACTCCTGAACTACAGCTTCCATTTGATTTTGTTCCAGAATCCTGGAACCAGGATTTTGTATGTGTAAAAGAAGCTGTTTCTGAAACTGAATCAATGCAAAATCAAATATGTCTCCATCACTGAAGGTGTCTTCACAACAGAAGATTCTTAGGAGAACAATGCACAAAAGTGATTCATGTTAACTCCCGAACTTGCAGGAAGAACCAGGATTCTGTATGTGCAAATGGAAGCAGTTACTGAAACTGAATCAATGCAATATCAAATATGTCTCCATCACTGAAGGTGTCTTTCCAATAGAAGGCTCTTAGAAGAACAATGCACCATAGTGAGACATGCTAACTCCTGAACTAGCAGTAAGAACCAGGATTCTGTATGTGCAAAAGAAGCTGTTTGTGAAATTGAATCAATGCAATATCAAATATGTCTCCATCACTGAAGGTGTCTTCACAACAGAAGGGTCTTAGGAGAACAATGCACCATAGTGGGATATGTTAATTGTTGAAGTGGCAGTAAGAACCAGGCTTCTGTATGTGGAAATGGAAGCAGTTACTGAAACTGAATCAATGCAATATCAAATATGTCTCCATCACTGAAGGTGTCTTCACAACAGAAGGTTCTTAGGAGAACGATGCACCATAAAGGTACATGTTACCAAGTAAACTAGCAGTAAGAACCAGGATTCTGTATGTGCAAATGGAAACTGTTTCTGAAACTGAATCAATGCAATATCAAATATGTCTCCATCACTGAAGGTGTCTTCAGAACAGAAGGGTCTTAGGAGAACAATGCACCATAGTGGGATATGTTAATTATTGAAGTAGCAGTAAGAACCAGGCTTCTGTATGTGGAAATGGAAGCAGTTACTGAAACTGAATCAATGCAATATCAAATATGTCTCCATCACTGAAGGTGTCTTCACAACAGAAGGTTCTTAGGAGAACGATGCACCATAAAGATACATGTTACCAAGTAAACTAGCAGTAAGAACCAGGATTCTGTATTTGCAAAACACGATGTTTCTGAAACTGATTCGATGCAATATCAAATATGTCTCCCACACTGAAGGTGTCTTCACAACAGAAGGTTCTTAGGAGAAGAATGCACCATAATGTCACATGTTAACTCCTGTACTATTAGTAAGAACCAGAATTCTGTATGTGCAAAAGAAGGTGGTTGTGAAACTGAATCAATGCAATATCAAATATGTCTCCATCACCAAAGGTGTCTTCACAACAGAAGGTTCTTGGGAGAAGAATGCACCATAGTGATCCATGTTACCAACTAAACTAGCAGTAAGAACCAGGACTCTGTATGTGCATAAGAAGGTGTTTGTGAAACTGAATCAAAGCAAATATGTCTCCATCACCAAAGGTGTCTTCACAACAGAAGGTTCTTGGGAGAAGAATGCACCATAGTGATCCATGTTACCAACTAAACTAGCAGTAACAACCAGGACTCTGTATGTGCATAAGAAGGTGTTTGTGAAACTGAATCAAAGCAATATCAAATATGTCTCCATCACTAAAGGTGTCTTCACAACAGAAGGTTCTTATTACCACATGGCACCATAGTGATACATGTTAACTCCAGTACTAGCAGCAAGAACCAGGATTCTGTATCTGCAAATGGAAGCAGTTTATGAAACTGAATCAATGCAATAACAAATATGTCCCCATCACTGAAGGTGTCTTCACAAAAGAAAGTTCTTAGGAGAACAATGCACCATAATGATACAAGTTAACTCCTAAACTAGCAGTAACAACCGGGATTCCGTATGTGCAAATGGAAGTAGTTTTTTAAACTGAATCAAAGCAGTATCATATTTCTCTCGATGAATGAATGCCTGTTAACAACACAAGGTTCATAGGAGAACAATGCTCCAGAGTGACACATGTTAACTCCTGAACTAGCAGTAAGAACCAGGATTGTGTATGTGCAAAAGAAGCTGTTTCTGAAACTCAATCAATGCAATATCAAATATATCTCCGTCCTTGAAGGTGTTTTCACAACAGAAGGTTAGTAGGAGAACAATGCACCATAGTGACACCTGATAACTCCTGAACTAGCATTACGAACCAGGATACTATATGTGCAAAAGAAGGTGTTTCTGAAATTGAATCAATTCAATGTCAAATATGTCTCCATCACTGAAGGTGTCTTCATAACAGAAGGTTCTTAGGAGAACAATGCACCATAGTGACACATGTTAACTCCTGAACCAGCAGTAAGAACCAGGATTCTGTATGTGCAAAAGGGCTTTCTGAAACTGAAGCAATGCAATATCAATTATGTCTCCATCACTGAAGGTGTCTTCACAACAGAAGATTCTTAGGAGAACAATGCACAAAAGTGATACATGTTAACTCCCGAACTTGCAGGAAGAACCAGGATTCTGTATGTGCAAATGGAAGCAGTTACTGAAACTGAATCAATGCAATATCAAATATGTCTCCATCACTGAAGGTGTCTTTCCAATAGAAGGCTCTTTGAAGAACAATGCACCATAGTGAGACATGTTAACTCCTGAACTAGCAGTAAGAACCAGGATTCTGTATGTGCAAAAGAAGCTGTTTGTGAAACTGAATCAATGCAATATCAAATATGTCTCCGTCACTGAAGGTGTCTTCACAACAGAAGGTTCTTCGGAGAAGAATGCACCATATTGATACATGTTAAGTCCTGAACTAGCAGTAAGAACCAGGATTCTGTATGTGCAAATGGAAACTGTTTCTGAAACTGAATCAATGCAATATCAAATATGTCTCCATCACTGAAGGTGTCTTCACAACAGAAGGTTCTTCGGAGAACAATGCACCATAGTGGGATATGTTAATTATTGAAGTAGCAGTAAGAACCAGGTTTCTGTATGTGCAAATGGAAGCAGTTACTGAAACTGAATCAATGCAATATCAAATATGTCTCCATCACTGAAGGTGTCTTCAAAACAGAAGGTTCTTAGGAGAACGATGCACCATAAAGATACATGTTACCAAGTAAACTAGCAGTAAGAACCAGGATTCTGTATGTGCAAAAGACGATGTTTCTGAAACTGATTCGATGCAATATCAAATATGTCTCCCACACTGAAGGTGTCTTCACAACAGAAGGTTCTTAGGAGAAGAATGCACCATAATGTCACATGTTAACTCCTGTACTATTAGTAAGAACCAGAATTCTGTATGTGCAAAAGAAGGTGGTTGTGAAACTGAATCAATGCAATATCAAATATGTCTCCATCACCAAAGGTGTCTTCACAACAGAAGGTTCTTGGGAGAAGAATGCACCATAGTGATCCATGTTACCAACTAAACTAGCAGTAAGAACCAGGATTCTGTTTGTGCAAACGGAAGCAGTTACTTATTCTCAATCAATGCAATATCAAATATCTCTCTATGACTGAAGGTGTCATCACAACAGAAGGTTCTTAGGAGAAGAATGCACCATAGTGACATATGTTAACTCCTGAACTAGCAGTAAGAACCAGGATTCTGTATGTGCAAAAGAAGGTGTTTCTGAATCTGAATCAAAGCAATATCAAATATGTCTCCATCACTGAAGGTGTCTTCACAACACAAGGTTCTGAGGAGTACAATGCACCATAGTGTCACATGTTAACTCCTGTACTATTAGTAAGAACCAAGATTCTGTATGTGCAAAAGAAGGTGGTTGTGAAACTGAATCAATGCAATATCAAATATGTCTCCATCACTGAAGGTGTCTTCACAACAGAAGATTCTTAGGAGAACAATGCACCAAAGTGATACATGTTAATTCCTGAACTAGCAGTAAGAACCAAGATTCTGTATGTGCAAATGGAAGCAGTAATTCAAACTGAATCAATGCAATATCAAATATGTCTCCATCACTGAAGGAGTCTTCACAACAGAAGGTTCTTAGGAGAACAATGCACCATAGTGATCCATGTTACCAACTAAACTAGCAGTAAAACCCAGGATTCTGTATGTGCAAATGGAAGCAGTTGCTTAATCTCATTCAATGCAATATCAAATATCTATCCATGACTGAAGGTGTCTTCACGACAGAAGGTTCTTAGGAGAACAATGCACCATAGTGACACATGTTAACTCCTGAACTAGCAGTAACAACCAGGACTCTGTATGTGCATAAGAAGGTGTTTGTGAAACTGAATCAAAGCAATATCAAATATGTCTCCATCACTAAAGGTGTCTTCACAACAGAAGGTTCTTAGGAGAACGATGCACCATAGTGATACATGTTAACTCCAGTACTAGCACCAAGAACCAGGATTCTGTATCTGCAAATGGAAGCAGTTTATGAAACTGAATCAATGCAATAACAAATATGTCCCCATCACTGAAGGTGTCTTCACAAAAGAAAGTTCTTAGGAGAACAATGCACCATAATGATACAAGTTAACTCCTAAACTAGCAGTAACAACCGGGATTCCGTATGTGCAAATGGAAGTAGTTTTTTAAACTGAATCAAAGCAGTATCATATTTCTCTCGATGAATGAATGCCTGTTAACAACACAAGGTTCATAGGAGAACAATGCTCCAGAGTGACACATGTTAACTCCTGAACTAGCAGTAAGAACCAGGATTGTGTATGTGCAAAAGAAGCTGTTTCTGAAACTCAATCAATGCAATATCAAATATATCTCCGTCCTTGAAAATGTTTTCACAACAGAAGGTTAGTAGGAGAACAATGCACCATAGTGACACCTGATAACTCCTGAACTAGCATTACGAACAAGGATACTATATGTGCAAAAGAAGGTGTTTCTGAAATTGAATCAATTCAATGTCAAATATGTCTCCATCACTGAAGGTGTCTTCATAACAGAAGGTTCTTAGGAGAACAATGCACCATAGTGACACATGTTAACTCCTGAACCAGCAGTAAGAACCAGGATTCTGTATGTGCAAAAGGGCTTTCTGAAACTGAAGCAATGCAATATCAATTATGTCTCCATCACTGAAGGTGTCTTCACAACAGAAGATTTTTAGGAGAACAATGCACAAAAGTGATACATGTTAACTCCCGAACTTGCAGGAAGAACCAGGATTCTGTATGTGCAAATGGAAGCAGTTACTGAAACTGAATCAATGCAATATCAAATATGTCTCCATCACTGAAGGTGTCTTTCCAATAGAAGGCTCTTTGAAGAACAATGCACCATAGTGAGACATGTTAACTCCTGAACTAGCAGTAAGAACCAGGATTCTGTATGTGCAAAAGAAGCTGTTTGTGAAACTGAATCAATGCAATATCAAATATGTCTCCGTCACTGAAGGTGTCTTCACAACAGAAGGTTCTTCGGAGAAGAATGCACCATATTGATACATGTTAAGTCCTGAACTAGCAGTAAGAACCAGGATTCTGTATGTGCAAATGGAAACTGTTTCTGAAACTGAATCAATGCAATATCAAATATGTCTCCATCACTGAAGGTGTCTTCACAACAGAAGGTTCTTCGGAGAAGAATGCACCATATTGATACATGTTAAGTCCTGAACTAGCAGTAAGAACCAGGATTCTGTATGTGCAAATGGAAACTGTTTCTGAAACTGAATCAATGCAATATCAAATATGTCTCCATCACTGAAGGTGTCTTCAGAACAGAAGGGTCTTAGGAGAACAATGCACCATAGTGGGATATGTTAATTATTGAAGTAGCAGTAAGAACCAGGTTTCTGTATGTGCAAATGGAAGCAGTTACTGAAACTGAATCAATGCAATATCAAATATGTCTCCATCACTGAAGGTGTCTTCAAAACAGAAGGTTCTTAGGAGAACGATGCACCATAAAGATACATGTTACCAAGTAAACTAGCAGTAAGAACCAGGATTCTGTATGTGCAAAAGACGATGTTTCTGAAACTGATTCGATGCAATATCAAATATGTCTCCCACACTGAAGGTGTCTTCACAACAGAAGGTTCTTAGGAGAAGAATGCACCATAATGTCACATGTTAACTCCTGTACTATTAGTAAGAACCAGAATTCTGTATGTGCAAAAGAAGGTGGTTGTGAAACTGAATCAATGCAATATCAAATATGTCTCCATCACCAAAGGTGTCTACACAACAGAAGGTTCTTGGGAGAAGAATGCACCATAGTGATCCATGTTACCAACTAAACTAGCAGTAAGAACCAGGATTCTGTTTGTGCAAACGGAAGCAGTTACTTATTCTCAATCAATGCAATATCAAATATCTCTCTATGACTGAAGGTGTCATCACAACAGAAGGTTCTTAGGAGAAGAATGCACCATAGTGACATATGTTAACTCCTGAACTAGCAGTAAGAACCAGGATTCTGTATGTGCAAAAGATGTTTCTGAATCTGAATCAAAGCAATATCAAATATGTCTCCATCACTGAAGGTGTCTTCACAACACAAGGTTCTTAGGAGTACAATGCACCATAGTGACACATGTTAACTCCTGAACTAGAAGTAAGAACCTGGATTCTTTATGTGCAATTGGAAACTGTTTCTGAAACTGAATCAATGCAATATCAAATTTGTCTCCATCAATGAAGGTGTCTTCACAGCATAAGTTTCTTTGGAGAACAGTGCACCATAGTGATACATGTTAAACGTTCAAGTAGAAGTGAGAACCAGGATTCTGTATGTGCAAATGGAAACTGTGTCTGAAAATGATTTAATGCAATGTCAAATTTGTCTCCTTCAATGAAGGTGTCTTCACAGCACAAGGTTCTTAGGAGAACAGTGCACCATAGTGATAGATGTTAAACCTTCAAGTAGAAGTAAAAACCAGGATTCTGTATGTGTAAATATAAACTTTTTCTTAAACTGACTCAGGGCAATGTCAAATTTGTCTCCATCAATGAAGGTGTCTTCACAGCAGAAGGTTCTTCGAAGTATATTGCGCCATAGTGATAGATGTTAAACCTTGAAGTAGAAGTAAAAACCAGGATTCTGTATGTGCAAATGGAAACAGTTTCTGAAACTGATTCAATGGAATATCACATTTTTCTGCATTAATGAAGGTGTTTTAACAGCACAACGTTCTCAGGAGAACAGTGCACCATAGTGATACATGTTAACACTTCAAGTAGAAGTAAGAACAGGGATTCTGTATGTGCAAATGAAAACTGTTTCTGAACCTGATTCAATTCAATCTGAAATTTGTCTCCATCAATGTAGGTGTCTTCACAGCAGAAGGTTCTTAGCAGCATATTGCGCCATAGTGATAGATGTTAAACCTTGAAGTAGAAGTAAGAACCGGGATTCTGTATGTGCAAATGGAAACTGTTTCTGAAACTGATTCAATGCAATCTTAAATTAGTTGCCATCAACGAAGGTGTCTTCACAGCACAAGGTTCTTAGGATAACAGTGCACCATAGTGATAGATGTTAAACCCTCAAGTGGAAGTAAGAACCTGGATTCTGTATGTGCAAATGGAAATTGTTTCTAAAACTGATTCAATGCCATGTCAAATTTGTCTCCATCAAAGAAGGTGTCTTCACAGCACAAGGTTCCTAACAGTATAATGTGCCATAGTGATAGCTGTTGAACCTTGAGGTAGAAGTAAGAACCAGGATTCTGTACGTGCAAATGGAAACTGTTTCTGACAGTGGTTCAATGCAATGTCAAATTTGTCTCCATCAATGAAGGTGTCTTCACAGCACAAGGTTCTTCCGAGAACAGTGCACCATAGTGTTACATGTTAAATACTGAACTACCCGTAAGAAGCAGGATTCTGTATGTGCAAATGGAAACTGTTTCTGAACCTGATTCAATGCAATGTCAAATTTGTCTCCATCAATGAACGTGTCTTCACAGGAGAAGGTTCTCAGGAGAGCAGTGCACCATAGTGATAAATGTTAACACTTCAAGTAGAAGTAAGAACCAGGATTCTGTATGTGCAAATCGAAACTGTTTCTCAAACTGATTCAATGCAATGTCAAATTTCTCTCCATCAATGAAGGTGTCTTCACAGCACAAGGTTCTTAGGAGAACAGTGCACCATAGTGATACATGTTAAATAGTGAAGTAGCAGTAAGAACCATGATTCTGTATATGCATATGGAAACTGTTTCTGAAACTGATTCAATACAATGTCAAATTTGTCTGCATCAATGAACGTGTCTTCATAGGAGAAGGTTCTTCGGAGAATAGTGCACAATAGTGATAGACGTTAAATCTTTAAATAGAAGTAAGGATCAGGATTCTGTATATGCAAATGCAAACTGTTTCTGAAACTGATTCAATGCAATGTCAAATTTGTCTCCATCTATGAAGGTGTCTTCACAGGAGAAGGTTCTCAGGAGAACAGTGCACCATAGTGATAGATGTTAAATACTGAACTAACAGTAAGAACCAGGATTCTGTATGTCCAAATGGAAACTGTTTCTGAAAGTGATTCAATGCAATGTCAAATTTGTCTCCATCAATGAAGGTGTCTTCACAGCACAAGGTTCTTAGGAGAACAGTGCACCATAGTGATAGATGTTAAATTTTGAAGTAGAAGTAAGAACCAGGATTCTGTATGTGCAAATGGAAACTGTTTCTGAAACTGATTCAATACAATCTCAAATTTGTCTCCATCAATGAGGGTGTCTTCACAGGAGAAGGTTCTTAGGAGTAAAATGCACCATACGGATACATGTTAAATACTGAACTAGCAGTAAGAACCAGTATTCTGTATGTGGAAATGGAAACTGTTTCTGAATGATTCAATGCAATGTCATATTTGTCACCATCAATGAAGCTGTCTTCACAGCCAAAGTTCTTAGTATAACAGTACACCACAGTGATAGATGTTAAATCTTGAAGTAGAAGTAAGAACAAGATTCTGTATGTGCAAATGCAATGCAATGTCAAATTTGTATCCATCAATGAAGGTTTCTTCACAGCTGAAGTGTCTTATGAGTACAATTCACTTAACGAAAGATGTTAAATCATAGCAATAGATCCAGGATCCTGTATGTGCAAATGGAAACTGTTTCTGAAACTGATTCAATGCAATCTCAAATTTGTCTCCATCAATGAAGGTGTCTTTACAGCACAAGTTTCTTAAGAGTACTAAGATTCTCTATGTGCAAAAGGAAACTCTTTCCGAAACCGATTCAATGCAATATCAAATTTGTCTCCATCAATGAAGGTGTCTTCACAGCACAAGGTTCTAAGGAGTACAAAGCACCCTAGTGATACATGTTAAATCCTGAATAAGCAGCAAGAACCAAGCTTCTGTATGTGCAAATGGAAACTGTTTCTGAAATTGATTCAATGCAATGTCAAATTTGTCTCCAAATGATGGTGTCTTCATAGCAGAAGTGTCTTATGAGTACAATGCACTTAATGAAAGATGTTAAATCCTGAACTAGCAGTAAGGATTATTATTATTATTATTGCGCTGTAAGTTTACACAGTGCTGTCCATACAATCTTATATTTAGACGGATCCCTGCCCACAGGCTTACAGTCTAAAAGACAACACAAAAGGAAAAGGGGAAGATGGTGGGAAGGGGATGAGGTGTAGTGGTTCTTCTCTCCCTCTGGGACCTGGACCAAGGAGATGGACTGGAGGGAGGACTTGGGCTCTTATAACATAGTTATAAGATGGCAGAATCCTGGGAACGCTTCCCTAAACAATATAGTCTTTAACTTACTTTTGAACCTGGATAGAGAAGTGATGAGGCGTATATGTGGGGGGAAAAGGTTCCAGGAGTGAGGGGCAACAAGTGAGAAGGGACGAATCCGGGACAGGGCAGTGGAAATCCTTGGCTGGGACAGGAGACCTTGACTACCAGAGCGGAGGGTACGAGAAGGAGTGTGAGGAGAAAGAAGTTCAGACAAGTAAGGAGGGGCCAGTCTGTGGAGGGCTTTTAAAGTCAATAACAAAAGCTTGTACTAGATGCGGAAGGGGAAGGGGAGCCAGTGAAGGGAGGATAAGAGGGTCTTGGGAACTCAGCCGGATGGCTCACCAAAGTCTCTCTCTCTCTATTCAACTTTGAGGCAAGGGTGCTCAAAGTCTCAGCCAGATGTCCTACAGCCCTGGTGGCGCAGTGGTTAAATGCCTGTACTGCAGCCACTCACTCAAAAACCATAAGGTGGCGAGTTCAAGACCAGCAAAGGGCTGAAGCTCGACTCAGGCTTGCATCCTTCCGAGGTCGCTAAAATTAGTACCCAGATTGTTGGGGGGCAAATAGCTTACAATTGTAAACCGCTTAGACACTCCTTAAGGGTATGAAGCAGTATATAAATGAAGCTGTTTGTTTTTTGTTTATATGAAGGCAGGGAACCTTCCTCTGTTGTCAACTGGCTGTTTGAAGGTGAATAATTACGTGCTGGAAGATGGCTTGAGCAAGGCCTGGCTAGCACACCCTCCAACACGTCCACTCTGTAGAGTATCTGGCAGTCTAATGAGAGGTAAGATGGCTTCCCCTTTCCAGGTCCCCAGAAAAAGGGGAGGAGCAAGCTTGTATTGTAAGACATAAACAATAATTAGCAGGTGCCAAGAATCAATAAATGCAATCAAACCTTTAACAAGTAATAAACAAATCAAAAACAGTGCCAAAAAAAAAAGGATTTTGGAACTTAAACTCTTTGCAAACTAAGCAGGCTGCAGCATTTTACAAATGCAAACCTTGCTGCGCCATCACACTCCACATGCCCTGTGCCATTTCCTGTCCCTGTAGAGAAACAGAGAGGCATACTTGCTACTGTTGACTTAATCGAGGAACAGACTTACAAAAGTCTCAGACAGATTCACTAGCAGGGGAAGGGATGCCTGTGGATGGACCGGCTTTACTGGGTTTGGTCCTCCCTTCTATTCTTTTAACTGTGAGGAATTAAAGTACTTTAACTGGGAGCCCTGTCAGCCTGAAAGGCATACTTGGTACACTGCGGGGGACACCCTTTCAGTGATCTCTACGGGACCTAGCCATTTTGCTGCAAGATTGTGCTTATTCTTATAGAAGTTCCGGTACATAACTAGCTGTCCGGGAGCCCATTGCTGAGGGTTTCTGACCCATCCTAACTTCCTGTCCATGGCTTGCATATTCTGGCCTAATTTCTCTGTGACTAACCGGTGCATTTACTGGATGCTCTGAATTAGGGTCCTGATCCACTCCTGATTTAAGATCATGGGTTCCAAATCTGAGGGGAAATTGGTGTTGAGCCAAAGGGCTTCTGACATGGCCATCTTGCGTCTGGTCATGACCTGATGTGGCGTAAAGCCATGGGAAGCTGTAGTTCCTCTAAAGGCCATCAAGATTATGGGGAGCTTCGCATCCCAGTTTTCTCCAGAGGCCTTAACTACCTTTCGCATGGCCTCTTTAAGGGTTCTGTTGGATCTCTCTATAAAACTTGAACTCGTGGGATGAAAGGGACATGAAACTGTTGCTTGATGCCTAAAGCCTTACAGAGGATCTGCATTACATCTCCTGTGAAATGGCTGCCTGAATCATGATCTGTGGTGAATGATTTGGACATTCCCCAGCGGCTGAATACCTGATCGAACAACACCCTTGCAGTGGTGGCTGCTGTGTTGTCATGAATGGGAAAAGGTTCTATCCATTTGCTGAAGGGGTCTATAACTGTTAAGCAGTACTTGTTGTGCCGTGGAGTGGTTGGCAGGGGAGCAATAATGTCTATCTGTAATTTGGACCAGGGTTCATCAATGCACTGGTAGCAGATGGGGTTTTCAGGGCCACTAGGGTTGGCATTTACCATGACAGTTGTCTATCCATTGATCTATTTCCTCCTTCATGCGGGGCCACCATCCTGTCTCTTTAACTCTCTCTAGCGTGGCTGACCTGCCTCTCTGTCCGATGTTGTGTACAAACTGAATGAGGTCTCCACAAACCTCCGTAGGAACAATCCAGTGATGGGTACTATCCTTATCTACGGCTATCCTTATCCTTCCTTCTGTACTATGCTGTACTTTCCTGTGGAGTCTTTCCCTGCTGCGGCCAATTCCTTGATCTCACTGTCTCCCTTATGGAGTTGGGCTAAATCTAGGGTTTCTGGTAACGTGGGCTCCTTGGGTCTTACATTAATGGGAGCCATCAGGGCCGCTGTGGCTTCTTTTGCTAAAGCATCTGCCTTGTTGTTCCATTGGGCTTCCTCCCAAGTGCATTTCTGGTGGCCTTTGACATAGGATACCCACGTGGGGGCTGTCCGTTTCTGAATGAAGTGGGCAGCTTCCTGCCATTTGTCTGCGTGGATGACGCATGAGTTTGTTGTCATGAGTTTTCCAGTCTTGGGACATCCATACTGGGAGCCAATCCATTGGGAGTCTGTGTAAATTGCTAAAGAGGTGTGAGGGTCTTCGAAATCTAGGACGGTGTGGAGGGCTTCTACCTCGGCAGCCTGGCTGGAGTGGGGACCATAGAATTGGATCACTGGTCCTTGAAGAACATAACTATCGTTGATGCGGATCGCTCCAAATCTCGTTAGGGGGGTCCCCTAAGGGCAGGAGGACGAGCCATCGCAGAATCAGCACATAAATCCGTTTCTCAGGGCTTCCTCTAGAGGTTTCCCTGCTTTAACTGGCCAATCACTCTGGGTGGAAATGGGAAGGGGACACTCGTGGGTGGCACCGGTGACTACCAGTCTGTAGGGAGCGCTTGGTATCATGCTTCAAAAATTCTATGGTCCATTCTGCTATCCTGGCACTGTGGACTTGTCCGTCCTGAACTTTTCCTGATAGGATGAACTTGAATGGAGTGTGTGGGGTCTATAATATGACTCCTCCTATAATGAATTTCCACTTTGTCAAAGCCCAAACTAAGGCCAAGCAGTTTTTCTCATACGGACTAAACTTTACTTCTGTGGGTGAGAGGTTCCTGGATGCGATGCTACAACTCTATGTACATTGATTCTCTCTTTTTTTAAATTAAAGTTTTTATATTACAATCTTAAAACAGCAAAAAGAAAAAAAATCTCACATAGTTATATCTCAGCATACAAATCTCACATTACATTCTCACACAAGTACACATTATATCCAATTTTGTGAAGTGATCCCACGCGCCATCTTAAAAAAAAAAAGGTTATCACCTACATTGCTTTCCTTCCACACCACCTCCTCTACTTAACAAAAAGAGTTCTGGCCTTAGTGGAATGTTCTTTTTAATTATTGATACAATACGCTTATGGATTCCTTTCCAGAACTTTTTGGCTTTTTTACACGACCACCACATGTGATAAAATGTGCATTCTGTTTCTCTACTTTTCCAACACTTATTATTCCATGCTTTCTAAATTTGACTATTTTTACTGGAGTTAAGTACCACCTATAAAAAAGTTTATGATAGTTTTCCTTTAACCTGACAGAGTTGGTGAATTTCAAATTCTTTTTCCAATTCTTTTCCCAATTCAAAAGATTTCCAATATTTTGCACCCACTTGATCATATTTGGTTTAACTATTTCCTCATATAAATCCCATTCCAACAGATATTTATACATCCTTTTAATAAATTGAGTCTTTTCTCCTCTTATGATTTTAGCAAAATCAGTTTTCTCTTGTTCTATTCCTTATTCTTTTTTATCTTTTTCATAATCACTTTTAATTTGCCAATATTTTAACCAGTTAACTTGGATTCCCTCATTGTTTAATTCTTGCCTTGTTTTTAACATATCAGTATCTCCTAACCTTTTCAGAATATCTTCATATCTTAACCAATTCGTTGTGTCTGTTGTTTCGTTCTTATGAAAAGCTTCCTGGGGAGAGAACCATCTGGGTATTTTTCTGTACATATATTTTTTATATCTATTCCATGTTATTAACAGTGCTTTCCTCACAATATGGCCTCTGAATTCCTTAATATATTTATGTTTGTCGTAGCATAAATAAGCAATAAATGCCACCTTTCCTTTATATCACATCCTTCTAATTCTAAAAGTTTTGAGTTTTCCAATTGTACCCAGTCTCTAATCCAAAGCATAGAACAGGCATGATAATACATTTCTAGATTAGGTAAATTCAGCCCTCTTCTTTCCTTCCTGTCTTGCATTAATTTATATTTTATTCTTGGTTTTTCCCCCTGCCAAACGAATTCAGAGAGATCTTTTTTCCAAGTCTTGAATGGGTAGTTATTCATAATAACTGGTATTGTTTGAAACAAAAAGAGCATAGGAGGGAGGATGTTCATTTGTATTATTGCAATTGTTCCTAAGAGTGATATCTGTTGCTTTTTCCATCTTAATAGATCGTTTTTTATGGATTACCAAGTTGTAATATAATGTTTTTAGATAATTCTGAATTATTTTTAGTTATATTAATTCCCAAATACCTGATTTTCTTTGTTAATTGAAATTCCGTTGTTCGCTTAGGAACTTCCTCTTCATATATTGAAAGATTCTTAGTTAAAATACCACTTATAGATTTGTTAATTCTGAAACCAGCTAAACAACTAAATTTTTCCAAAATTTCTTCCAACCTTTGGATATTACAAATTGGGCTTTTTAGAAAAATAACTAAGTCATCTGCATACACTCTTATTTTATAACTATGATTCTTAATCTTTATACCTTGTATCTTGTCATCATTCATTATTATGTTGATTAGTACATCGATCACTATTATAAATAATAAAGGAGAAAGTGGGCATCCCTGTCGTGTGCCTTTATTTATTTTAATCTGATTTGTTTTCTCTCCATTCACATCTATTCTTGTATATTGTGTCTTAAATATGTTATTAATCCAATGTGCAATTCTACCCCTAAATCCAAATTCTTCCAAAATAATTTCCATAAAGTCCCAATTCACATTATTGAATGCTTTTTCAATATCTAAAAAGACTATACCTAATTTTTCCTGTTGATTTATCTCACAATACTCTATCACATCTACCAATGTCCTAATGTTATCTTTTATATGTCTTCCCACAAGAAATCCTGCCTGTCCCTCTTGAATACATATCGATAATAATCTTTAACCATTCTGCAATGATGGATGTGTATATCTTATAGTCTGTATTAAGTAATGATATTGGGTGGTAATTTCCTATATTTTCCAGATCTTTATTCTCTGTAGGAATAAGTGTAGTAAGTGATTGATACCATGTCTCTGGAAATTTTCCATAGTCAATTTCACGAATAGTTGATAATGATGGGGGAATGAGTACATCCTTGAATGTTGTATAGAATTTTGAAGTAAAACCACCCTGTCCTGGTGCCTTGTTATCTTTTAATCTTTGGATTGCCTTATTTAATTCTTCTGCTGTGACTGGAGCATTTATTTCTTCTTTTTGATGCTCAGTAATGTGTGGTATATTTACCTTTTTAATATACTCTCTCATATTTATTCTTTTTTCTTGTGTGGTGGCTTCGGCTGTGTAAAGTTTTTCAAAAAAATGTGATATAGTTTGTTTTATTTCTACCTGTTGTGTAAGTTCTTTCTCTTTATTCTTAAGTTTAATACTCATTTTTTCTCTTTTTTCTTTTTTAATCTACGTGATAACCATTTACCGACTTTGTTAGCATTTTCAAATTCATATTGCCTTAGAAGTTGAATCTTATCAGTGATCTCTTGCATCCTAATCTGATTAATCTTGTTCTTAATGGTGTTTAACTCAAGTTTAGTTTTCTTATCATTAGGATTGTTTTTATTTTCTCTTTCTTTTACTTTTAGTTGTTCCATCCACCTTCTCTAATTTTTCTGTTTCCGTTTTTTTCACTATGGATTCCTGTTGCAGTAATAACCCCCTAATTACTGCTTTACTAGCATCCCAGATTCATTGGAGTTTCATTATTAATATTTTCCTTGAAATACAGTATTATTCCTTGTTTTATATTTTTAACTACTTCTTCATACGCCAATAAGTTGTCCTTTAATTTCCACATAATTTTTTTTTACTAGATTTTAGTATTGATGTTATTGGACAATGGTATGATATTTTGTCTTCACAAAATCTTTACTCACTGTTTTAGACACACATAGAAAATCAATTCTTGACCAAGACTTGAACCTATTAGAAGAGAAAGTATAGTCTCTGTCTCCTTCATGAGTTAGTCTCCAGATATCAATTAAATTAACATCACCTGCAATTATTATTCTTTCATAATTATATTCTTTTATTTTTAGGTGATATATTTCATAGAATTTAGCTTTATTTTCATGTGGGGCATATAAATTTACAATCAATGTCCCTTCATCCTGCAACAATATTTCTATTGAGAGGTAATGACCTTCTTTATCCTTAAAAATTTCTTTTGTGTCAATTTTTTTGTTAACATGTATCACCACTCCTCTCTTCTTGCTTGTCTCGCTAGATGATATGAAGGCCCTTCCTAGTTTTGTATTTTCTAACAGTCTTATTTTTTATATGCGTTTCTTGTAAGCCTATAATTTCTCCTTTTAACTTATGTAAATAATGAAATATTTTCCTTCTTTTTGTTCTAGAATTCAATCCATTTATGTTCCAGGATATTAGTTTGTGTGACATCATTATTCTAGAACTTTATCCTATATACCTTGTTTGCTGAACTAGTTGATAATTTCCTTGTTTCTAATTAATTTTTAGCTTTTCTTTTTTTTCCTTTTGTGTTGACGTACTTCCTTTTTTGAGCTTCTGTTTTCCTCCCTTGCTTTCTTTCTGCCTCGGTTTTGGTCTGTCTGATTCTAACTGTTCCTGTCTCTCATGTAACTCAGAAATATCTGACTTTTCATCTCCTGATCTGTCTTCACTTTGATCTTCTATCTCACTGTCTTCACTTACTTCAGAAAATATTTGATGATCCACAATAGGTGTATCTGATTTTTGTCCAATCTTATTTTCCTTCTCTCTCTCTTTCTCATTTCATCTCTTTTCTAGTCCTGTTGTCATTCTACTTACATTATCTAAATTAACGCTTAGATTACTTTCTTCTCCTTTTGTGCATTCTAAATCATCCTCTCTTATTTGTTCCAAAAACCTTTCAATTTTTTCCTGTGTGTCTATAAAATACCACTTCCCTTTTATAGAAAAGGTTATTGCTTCTCTTTTCAAATATTGCGTTACACAAGAGTAGATTTTCCTTCTCTGTAGCATTTGATTGGGGATTTCTTTAAAAAAAATTATCTCTTGCTAATCTATAATTAACTTTTTCTTATAGCTATTTTCAGTTATCAAACCTCTTACCCTTTCCCGCACAAAATGTATTGTTATATCCCTTGGGAGTTTCTTGTTTATGGCTATCCAAGAATTAACCCTATACATCTTGTCCACCTCCACATCTATCTGTTCAACAGACCTATCCATATAGTGTGCCAAAGCCAGTAATAATCTTTCTCTTAAATCTTCATTATATCTTTCTGGCAAACCTCTAAGTTTTAAAGCCTTAGCTTTAAAACACAGTTCTACAGATGATTTATAATTTTGTTCTTGCTGCACATTTTTTCCAATAACTCTGTTCTTGTTTTTGTATGGATTTTTGAGACTTTTTTGTTAACAGCTTTCATTTCTACAGAAAATTTTTCTATATGCTCTTTGATGTCATTTCTAAGTTCTTATATTTTTTTCTGGATTTCACTTTTCATTTCTTCACTCATCTCCCTAAATTCTAATCTGATTTCCTCCCATATCTCCAATCTTATCTCCTCCCTAAGTTTACTCATTTCCTCCTTAAAAATTCTACCAAGATCAGTGATTTTTATTGCTTGAGACTATGATTGCTCTTGAATAGTTTTTCCTTCTTGAGTTACTAATTCTTGAGACTTTCCTGAAGCCATGTTATATTCTGGACTATTTTTGTAATCTTCAAGTGTGGATATATTCTCTTAATCAAATACTATTGTTCACATTCAAAACAGTAACAATTTATGAAGACAGTTCATATCCAAACAAGCACAAAAATGCAATCACCTTAATCACAATTCGATATCCTAACTTAAAATATAATAAGACCAAAAATAATCCCTCTTGCTAATTCTTAATAAAGAGAAAGATAATGGGAATAACCAATAATCCTTCTTATTTACTCTATGTATACTTTCTCTCTCTATATATAAGTATATATATTTTCCTCTGATGATTCTAGGTTTTAAGGAGGAGAAATCTAGTATCTTTATTAGCAAAGCCTTTATTCTATTCTTCCCCTTAATACCCTCCCACAATTTCTTGTATCTTAATTCTTTTAATTATTAATAAGGTTTTCTTTCTTTTTTTTACTGTACAAAAACCAAATAAAATCAGGAATATGTAAAAAGCCTGCCTATGGCGTACAATCTAGAGAGTAAAACAACAAATTAAAAACATCATAAGAAACAAGTTAAAACAGCAGATATAAAACATTTAATCAAGCATCAAAACAACCAGGTCACAGTCACAAACTTCCTGGGAAGGCTTCCCTAAACAATATGATCTTTAACTCAGTTTTAAAACTGGTTAGAGACATGTTAAGCCGTGCTTGTAAGGGGAGGGGGTTCCAGGAGTGAGGGGCAACAAGTGAGAAGGGATGAATCCAGGACAGGGTGGTGGAAATCCTGGGCTGGGACAGAAGACCTTGGCTACCAGACTGGAGGAAACAGGTGGGAATGTAGGGAGAAAGAAGTTCAGAGAGATAGGGAGGGGCTAGCCCATGCAGGGCTTTGAAAGTGAGCAGGAGAAGCTTGTACTGAATGCGGAAGGGAAAGGGGAGCCAGTGAAGGATGACAATAGGGGAGAGACATGGTCATAGCAGTGAGCGAATGAGATAATGCGAGCAGCTGAGTGCTGAACAGAAATTAATGGGTGGAGGTGAGAGAGAGGAAGCCCTGTTAAGAGAAGGTTACAGTAATCTAATCGTGAGACCACTAGGGCATGTACCAAAGTCTTTGCAGTAGAAGCCGAGAGATATGGACGGATTTTGGAAATATTATAGAGAAAAAATGTACAGACCTTGGCTGTGGCCTGGTTCTGAGGGATAAATGACAGACAGGAGTCAAAAATAAAACCAAGACTGCGGGCTTCCTGAACCGGCTGAATGGAGATACTGTCAACAGAGATAGAAAAAGAATATTGAAGGGTAGGCTTAGGAGGGAAAACAAGGAGCTTGGTGTTGGACATGTTGAGCTTCAAGCGCTGATGGTGCATCTAGTGGGAGACAGCTGTCAGACAAGATGAGACTTGCTGCTCGAGCCTTGGAGAAAGGTTGGGGGTGGAAAGACACAGCTGAGTATCGTCAGCATACAAATAAGAAAAATCAAAGGAACGGATAAATTTCCCGAGAGACAGTGTGTATAAAGAGAACAAGATGGGACTCAAAACAGAACCCTGAGGAACTCCAACAGATAGGGGAACAGAGGAGGAAGTCTGGCCACCCGAGATAATAATTCTCTCTTATTCTCCCTCTTTCAGACTGTCCACCCACGTTAAATTCCTATTCATTAAAATTTCCCCCTTCTCTCCACAAGTTCCTCCACACTTCCCTTCCAATTTTCGCTGTCCTCAACGTCCTTTTAATCATTAATCATTCATCTCCCTCATAACTTCTTTCCTCCTCCTCCACAGCCCAGCAATTCCCCTCAGACTCCTCTGTGTCCTCCGTTTCGCTCTCCGCTTCTTTTCCCCTTCAAAAAACTTCCACAGTCCTCTGTCTCTTCCGTTTCGAATGTCTCCCTTTCAGCTTCTAGCCAAATATCTCCTGAAGGTGGAAAAAATCAGTGCCCCAATGTTAGTAAGTGTTTTAAAACACTTTTTATTTATTATAAATACATTTATTTATTATAAATAAACACTATTTATTTAGCGCTGTAAATTTACACAGCACTATACATGCAATCTATTTAATGAGACGGTTCCCTGCCCTCAGGCTTACAATCTAAAGAGACACGACACAAAAGGAGAAGGGAATGGTGGTGGGGAAGGGGATCAAGTCCAGTACTTCTTCACTCCCTGTGAGACCTGGACCAAGGCAGATGGACTGGAGGGAGGGCTCGGCTTCTTAACACATAATTAGGGTGCAGCATCCTGGGGCAGCGAAGGTCAAACGCCTGGGAACGCTTCCCTAAACACTGTAGGATGGAGCCTTTAACAAGGCAGTTAAAGTGGGACCATCCTGCTATAACTGCACAGTGTGACCCAATAATCTGACTTGCTCCTCAGTGGGATACTTGGACTTTAAGGAGTAAAACAGGGCAGTAGTATGAAGGTCTGGGGCCTTTTGCTCTCCATGAAGCTCTCACAACAAGACCTAGAAGCTTTCCAGTATCTAGACCAGTTTAATGAGGAAGAAACATATAAAAGAAACTCTAGCCCCTGAGTTACAAGTTACTTCTGACAGCTTTATTCCAGTGCATCCACCATCTTGAGGGGGAGAGAAAGGCAGGCCTGCTCCTTCTAGAAGCAAGAAGAGCCCTCCCTCTCTTCAACCACCATCTTGAGGGGGAGAGAAAGGCAGGCCTGCTCCTTCTAGAAGCAAGAAGAGCCCTCCCTCCCCTCATCCACCCTCTTGAGGGGGAGAGAAAGGCAGGCCTGCTCCTTCTAGAAGCAAGAAGAGCCCTCCCTCTCTTCAACCACCATCTTGAGGGGGAGAGAAAGGCAGGCCTGCTCCTTCTGGAAGCAAGAAGAGCCCTCCCCTCATCCACCATCTTGGGGAGAGAATTGGGGATTGTTGTTTAGATCATTATGCTATGCTATGTTGTTCAACTATTACTGTGCTATGCTATGTAGTATTACTTTATTTTGTAAACCGCTTTGATCTATTTGGAAAGGCGGTATATAAATAAAATGTATTATTATTATTATTATTATTATTATTATGCCATTGGAAGAAGAGACACCATTCAGCAAGGCATATTACTAATTTCAGAGGCAGAAAACACACAAACACACACCAGTTTCCACCATCTTTTTAGGACTGGAAATGTTTTAGTCCATTAAGCAGGAAGCCCTTCCCAACTTAGTGGAAGAAAAGAGACCTTACGGATGTGTAAAGAGCCCTGGGTCCCAGTGCTGGCAGCAAGAAAGGCCAAGGAAAAGCCACAGGAGCCTTCTCTGAATTCATTTATATTTCATATACACCTTATGCACAAAACCTAGAGGGAATGTTATACATAATGTTTTCAAATATTGTGCATAAACAAAGTTTGTGTATACAGTGAACCATCACAAAGCAAGGGTGTCCACTCTCTCAGCCACAAATGTGGACCAGTAGCATCATGAGGTGTGTGTGGGGGGGTTGCACCAGGTGACAACCCAAAACGGGGTGACACCTGGTCGGTCCCCCACCCCCAGCAGGGCTTTCCTGTGCACCCCATCTGCCCCTCTGCGAGGCCTTGTGCACCTCATCCAGGCTGCCACAGGTCTGTGCAGCCAATTCACTTGTGTGTGTGTGTGTTCCTGTGCATGCATGCTCCCATGTGCTGCATGGGCATTGGAAGCCCCACCCCCAGAAGCCCTGCCCCCTTCACCGCATGTCACCAAGTCGGACGATGTCACTAATGTGGACAATTTTGGATTCTGGAGTATTTGGGATTTTGGGATTCCAGGCAAAGGAGACTCAACCTGTACTAAGTTTACCAGCAGGAAGCTCAGTAAGGGGCTGTCCAGCCTGACGTTATGCGCTGGCCGCAGGGCAGAATGGGGTGTTCACATGACACATGCCCCCAACGCTGCCCTGACAGCGCCGTCACACTGCACACCCGGCCACATGGCTGGTGGCGTCACAGTGCTCCTTTGGCACTGTGTCCAGATGACGCAGCACCAAAGGGAGCACCAGAATGTGCTGTCAGAGAGGTAAAAATTCCCTTTCCATGGCTCTAAAAGGAGCTGCTGAAATGCCAGATCACTGACACTGATCTAGCACTGAAAGGGATGGCAGCAGGCTGCTCCAAAGGGTTGACCTGTTTAGCCCCTACGTTTCTTAGCAAACTTAGCCAGAAGCATCTGAGGAAGCAGACCAGGTGTCTATGGAAGCGAATGCTCCTACTTCTTTCCCCAGTTAGCTTCAAAGGTACTATGAGATCCCTTTGCCTACTTTGCCCGTAAGAATAAAGCCAGAGACTCAGTAAGACTTCACAGTTTGTGGAAAGCCTTATAATAACTTCCACGGGATTTGACTCATGCCATTAAGGAAGCTGCAGCTCCCATAACAATGCTAGAATCTTTATAAATAAATAAAAACAAAAGCTGGCAGACAGACCACTTGTTTTGAATATAGATAACAACCCCAGCAGGTGCTTTCCTCCAATTCCCTTTGACAAAGAAAAGTTTAGCTAATTGGCCATCCAGAATTGGAGGGAAAGGCATGACCTTGCCAAGTTAGCTCCCTTCCTAAACAAAACTTTCCCATCTAGTCCAGGAAGCCGTTCAAATTCATTTATACTGTGGGGAGATTTTAACGGGAGAGAGAGATATAAAATCTTGTTAACAATGGCACATAACCTACATTCTTTCTTTGCTGATAAATTATCTTTCTGGGACTTCCGGTTCCGCCGTGAAGGCATCTGGCAGGGCGAGACGTGAGTTCCGCGCTGCCTCTCTCGGTTGCAGCAGTCCTATTAGTGGAGGATAATCCCAACTGGGGAAGCTGGGTTTACGAGGTCTGTCGGGAAGATCCAAGCTATTCTCTCAGAGGCGAAACCTGGAGGGGGAAGCCAAAGGGGGAGTAGGAGTGGATCTAGAAGACACTCGATGCTGCAACTTGTCTCCGTAAGGTACCAGCCAACCGGCGGAATTTCTTTTTATTGAAGAAGAGGGGAGAGCCTGCTAAAACTTCTTCGTGTAATTACTTGCCTTCTTTATCTTTGGACTTCAGTTGGACAAAGCCAGGGAAAAAGGGTAACCTTGTTGCACAAAAGCCGTGAATAAAGTTATCGCTGGTGAGGCCCATAACGATTGGTTGAGAATTAAGTGTGACCCACTTTGACCCACTTTGATGAAAACAACTAAGGGGAAAGTCAACACTTTATGCCTGTTTATTTTATTTTGTTAAGGCGCTGGATCTGAGGCATTTCAAGGAGGCTATTTTGTGGCACTTTTCTTCTTTTTTGCTTTCCGTTTGGAGGAAAAGAGCTTTCTGCTTGGAGGACTTTATCGGGTCTGAAGGTTTGTTTGGAGGACGTCTCGTGTTTCTTATCTGGAGATGCGCCCAGTTCAAGGATACCTTAAATGTGGAATTAATCTCTCCTAGTAAGCAAGGAGAGGAAAGAAAAAGAAAAAGGGAAAAAAGGGAAAATATTGAAATCAGAACTTAAGAACCTGGTGTAGTTTGCTTGGAGAACATCTGGAGGAGTAAAAAGAGGATGAATTGTTAGGGAACAGCTGCTCAAAAGACCTTGAAGACAAGGAGAAGCCAAGTTGCCAAGGACATCAGACCCAGATATATTGGACTTTCCAAAGCTTTAAATCTTTGGGGGGGGGGAGGGGAAAAAAAAAGACTGTGCCTGAACTTTACAAGTTCCATTTAGCTTGGAAGATATTAGTGGAATTTGCGTAATAACGTTGGATATTTGAGAAGGGTGTATGTGAACGCTTGACAACGTTTGTGAATGTAAACTGTTGCTCCAGTGTGTTGAGATATATGTTGGAGTTTGATTATTTGGATTAATTTATAGTTTAACTGGATGCAAACAAGGAGTATGGTGACAAGAAGGGGGTCCGTTGGTCAGACAGATATAAGCAGTATAATATTGCAAGAATTGAGGGAATTTAAGAAAACTTTTAAGAAAGAAATTAGGGATGAGCTTAAGGAAAACAGGAATGAATTAAGGGATGATATACAGAAGTTAAGGGAAGATGTGCAGAAGGATTTCGATGGATTGGGGAAAAAAATTGATAACTTAACTAATGAAATATCCGGGGTAAAAGCTGAAATAGAGGAAGTTGTTGAAAGAACAGAGAATTTAGAGAAAAGAACAGATGAATTGGAAAGGACTCAGTTAAGAGATCAACAAACTAGTCTTCTGCAAGAGGTCCGTTACAGAGAACGGGCAATTAAATTGAGAGGGGTTAAGGAGGAACAAAATGAACAGATATATGAGAAAGTAATCCAGATCTTGGCAAAATATATGGATATAGAGGAAGATCTGATGGAAGTGCAGATTGATAAGGTATTTAGGGCGAGTTCCAGGATAGCAAGAGAAAGAAATCTAGACAGAGATATTACAGTTTGCTTCACTACGTTTAGAATGAGAGAGTTAATTTTGCAAAAAAACTATGAAAAAAAATTACTAATTGGAGACACTGTTATAGAGATTTATAAAGATCTGCCACTTCAAATAGTTAGGAAGAGACAAGAATATAAATTTTTAACTGTGCTACTACAAAAATGTGAGATACCCTATAGATGGGATAAACTAGAAGGAGTGGTGATTAATTATAACCAAAAAAGAATTAAAGTTAGTACAGTAGAGGAAGCAAAAGTTCTGTTTGATAAATTGAATAGAGAATTCAAGGAGCAAGAACAAAAGAATAGAGAGAAAAGGGACGAAAGAGAAAGAAAGGAAGGGGAAAACAAGGGGAAGCAGAAGGAAGACAGAATTCAAAAAAAGAAGCAGAGTGAAAAAACGGAACAGGGATCAACTTCACTGAGTGTTGTACAACAAGAGGGCTTGGGTGGTGAAGAGGTAGCTTAGCCCAAACACCCACAAAAGGGACTGGTTAACGAATAGGGGACTTAAAAATTGGAAGGATGGGATTTAAATTGGTGACGTGGAACGTGAAGGGTATTAGTCAGGAGAAAAAGAGAAGGCATGTGATGCATTTTTTGGAGAAGAAGAATTTTGATGTGATATGTATGCAAAAAGATGGGGATGTAAAGTACCTACGTAACAGAAAACTTGGAACCCTTTTTAGTGCAACAATTAATAAAAGAAAAAGAGGGGTAGCTATCTTTGTGAATAGAAGCTGGTGTGCATGACTTGTGGAAAAAGATTGTGATGGTAGATGGATCTGTGTGGAGGTAATTATAAATAATATGAAGTATCTGATATGTAATGTATATGATCCATTAGAGAAAAAAGAGGTTTTCTATAAGAATCTTTTGGAAAAGCTATCGAAGTATGAAAATGATAATCTGATCATGGTAGGCGATTATAACGAGGTAATCAATCCCAGAACGGATAGAAAGTCACAAAAGAATGTTAAACCTAAACATCTGGGAAAACTACCCAAGAGTTTTTTCAATTTGATGGATGAACTTAACTTACAGGATAGCTGGACATTCCGTAATAATAAGAAAGAGGGATTCACTTTTTGGTCAGAGGTACATAAATCCCATTCTAGAATTGATTTAATTATGTTATCAAAGGATATGTTGACAAAAATTAAAGGTTTAGAAATATGGCCTAGAATCTTTTCAGATCATAACATGTTAGAAATTGAACTGGACTTAAATATGAATGCTATTAGGGGTAGGGGGAAAAGATGGAGGATCGCTGAGGAAATCCTGGAAGAAGAGGAGTTTGTAAAGGAAATTAAAAAGGAACTGAATTTCTTTTTTAGAGATAATATGGGGAAAGGAACTAGGATAAAAGTAGTATGGGATACAAGTAAAGCATTCATAAGAGGTAGATTTATCCAGAAAATGATAGAGAATAAAAAGAAGGAGAGACAGAAAGAGGAAATGATTAAAGGAGAATTAAGTAAAAAGGAAGGGGAATTACAACAACAAGGTGTAAGGAGAAACAAAAAATTAGAAAAGGAAATAAAAATATTAAAGGAAAGGCTTGAAAAGAAAATAGCCGAGGAAACACTTCAAAAATTGAAGAAGTTACGACAAAATTATTTTGATAATGCAAATAAAATTAGCAGGTGGTTAGCATATAGGCTAAAAAAAGAAAAAGGAAAAAAATTAATCACTAAAATAAATCAAAATAATAATATAATAACGGAACAGGATAAAATTAAGAAAGCATTTTTGAATTATTTTGAAAACCTTTTTGAAGAACACAAAAAGAAATGCAATGAGGAAGACTTAGTAACAGAAATCTCGAGTCGTAATAAGATTAAACTGAATGAGACTCAAAAAGAGATGTTGAATACTGAAATAACAATAGAGGAAATTAGGACAGCAATAAAAAGACTTAAAAATGGAAAAACACCAGGAGAGGATGGACTTACTGCTAAATACTATAAAACTTTTGAACTAGAATTGATAGAGCCATTGAAAGAAGTGTTTAATTTAGTACACAAGGAAGGAAAGCCAGAGTCCTGGGGTAAGACTTTTATAACCCTGATACCCAAAGAGGATAAAGATGAAACATTGGTGAACAATTATAGGCCTATATCGCTAATGAATAATGATTATAAGATCTACGCACATGTAATGGCTAAGAGACTTAAAGGAATTCTGAATGAGATAATAAATAAAAATCAAAATGGCTTTTTACCGGGAAGGAAAATCCAGAGCAATATAAGAAATCTGATAAACATTATAGATTACTACAATACGCATAATGATAAAAAATGGCTATTCTGTTTATTGACGCACAAAAGGCTTTTGATTGTGTTAGCTGGAAGATGATGTTTACTTTACTTAAAATAATGGACTTTGGAGGAAATTTTACAAAATCTGTGGAACAGATCTATAATGACCAAACAGCTTGTCTTATTATTAATGGAGAAGTAACTAAAGAGTTTCAAATAAAAAGGGGGACAAGACAGGGGTGCCCTCTGTCACCGTTGTTGTTTATTTTGATTATGGAATACCTCCTAAATAATATAAGAGGGAATGTCAGGATTAAAGGAGTAAGAATAAAAAAAGAAGAAATTAAGGTCCAGGCGTATGCCGACGACCTAGCAATAATCTTGGAAAATCCTTTGCAGTGTAGTGATTATTTAATGACTGAGTTAAACCAATATGGAACAATATCAGGTTTCATAATAAATCCAAACTATTGATTAAGAATATGAATATGGAAGAAAAGGAAAGACTAATTAGAAAAGTGGGTTGTGAGTGTGTACAAAAGATTAAATATTTGGGTATATGGTTATCATGTAATAATATTAATTTATACGAAAATAACTATGGAACACTATGGAAAAATATAAAGAAAGATTTAGAAGGATGGGCAAATCTAAACCTATCAATTTATGGGAAAGTTAATGTGATCAAAATGTCCATTTTACCTAGAGTCTTGTTTTTGTTTATGAACCTGCCGCTTAGCATTAAGAATGAAATAATTGTACAATGGAATAAAGAACTGAAAAAATTTATTTGGAAAGGCCGGAAGGCAAGGATAAGATGGGATAATCTAAAAGAAAGAAAAGAGAGAGGAGGATGTGGCCTTCCGGACCTTAAACTGTACAGACAAGCATGTATGATGTTATGGTTAGAGGATTGGATTTTGCTGAAAGACAAAGAAACTTTGACTTTGGAGGGCGACTCTCTACACTTTGGCTGGCACAGTTACATGTGGTATAATAAAGCTGCAGTAAATAAGGATTTCTTTAATAACCCCTTTCGTAGAGCTCTCTTTGAAACATGGACCAGGATCAAAGCTGTTTTTTATACTAGGATACCAGGATGGGTCTCGACGCATGAAGCTTTTGTAAATAGATGGGAAACTCAATGGAATTGGTTAACTTATAGTGTTCTGTTAAAAATCAATGAAAGAAAGGAGCTAGTTATGAAATCTAGAGGGGAATTGGGTCTGGAAAGCTAGGAGGCCAATTGGTATACATATTATCAAATACATCACAGGTTCAAGGAGGATGTGAGAAGTATAGGTATTGATATAAAGCCCAATGAGTTGGATACTATAATACTCCAAGAAGGAAAAAAGAAAATAACGAAATACTATGAATTATTTAGGGGAAGAGATTTGGAAAAAGAACCTATCAAACAATATATGCTAGACTGGGCAAGGGACTTTGAGCATGAAATCCCTTTAGAGGCGTGGGAATGTTCTTGGAGGAGAACAAATGCCTTCACCAAATGTGCTGATTTAAAAGAAAATTTTTTGAAAATAAGTAACAGATGGTATTACATGCCGGCGAGGTTGAAAAAAATGTATAGACTAGAGTCAGATACTTGTTGGAGGTGTAAGGAAAAAAAAGGTAATATGATGCACACGTGGTGGAAATGCACGAAAATAGCTAGTTTTTGGGATGAAGTACATAAAGTTATTCAAGAAGTATGTGGTATTAGCTTTAAAAAGAAACCGGAGCTTTATCTACTAAATATGACTTACTTTATAAAGAATGAGGACGAGAGAACTTGGTGGAGAATAATTTTATATATGATAACATTGGCGAGAGTTTTAATTGCAAAATACTGGAAGGATGATAAAGAGATACAGGTTGATGAATGGTTGTGGAAGTTGAATGAAATTAGACTGTTGGACTTGATGTCTAGTAAGTTGGAAGATAAAAAAAGGGAGGCTCTTGAAAAAGGATGGGAATATATATGGGTTTTTTTTAAAAAAAGATGGGGCCTAAGGATCAATACTGAATGGATCGAATGAAAGTTTACATAAATGTTCTTTCTTTTTGCCATTTTAGTTTGGGTATAGGATACATCTTTAAACTGGGTTAAGTTAATTATTAGCTACAACGCTTCTGGAGGGCAAATGATGATGTATACAGCTTCGATAGTCTGAATATTAATATTGTTTGAAAGACTTAATAGTAAATACGTACATCTCTTTTGTTTTGTTATATTGCTGTATTCTCTGTACGTAAGAAGTAAACTAGCAGTTAAGTCATACCACGATAGAAGATGCTAAGACAGGGAGTCAAGACCCGAAGATCTGAGGACTCAAGTTTACAAGTGAATAATGTTTTGTCCTTTAATTATGTTTTTTTTTTTTACTGTCTACTATCTATTTGTCATTGAATCAGGAGTTGTAAGTTTGTTTTATAAAATTTAATAAATAAAGAACTATACCAAAAAAAAAAAAAAAAAGATAAATTATCTTTCTGGGAAATAATATGTTTCTGAAAACGAAATTTGCAGAGAAGACATGGCATAGACAGCAGCTATGAGCCACTGGTTCCAGAAAACGTTGTTTTTTGCAAGGTGATTTCCTGACATCCCTTTCAGTCTTAACCAGAAGTTAAACAGAGAGATCTTTGTCTGCCAGGATTGGGATTTCCAAAAGAAAGTAGTCTTGCACCAGTTTGCATTGGAGCAGATACAGTTGCGTTGCACAAGCTCCAGTCTCTTACCAAAACTTTTAATTCAGGTCATGGCTTCTTAGAACCCTATCAATATTGGTAGGTTGGTTATCACAGCAGAAAAGTCTGCAAGTGTTTCTAGCATTGCAGTACTAAAACTTCAGCCGGATGCTCAGATGGTTTCAGCCCCCAGAGAAAAGGGGCAGGAGCTTTCCCAAAAGAAAGCTAAGGCAGAAAAAGCAGCAGGAGATCTAGATGTGGATTATTTTCAAGGTCTCACTTTCTGAAATACTAGAAATGTGGGGATGGAAGGAAAATATCCTTTGGGAGGAGTACAGAATTCTTCGTTTGGAAATAATGCTCTCATTTTGCCAGAGACAAAACCGGGTGTAGCTCCATACCTGCTGAAAACCAACAAGGTGGCATACAAAGAAATGTAAATAAGAGAAACAATAAGTGCACAAAACCTAGAAAAGCAACAAAAAACCTAAAACTCTCTGCAAGTAGAGTTGGCCCTCCATCTCCAGGGATTCTTTATCCATGGATCCAACTAATCAAGGCTTCTTGGGAGATAGTCCAAAAAATATTTAAGTTCCAAGGAATGAACCTTGATTTTGCTATTCTGTATAAAGGACACAATTTCATTACCTCACTGTATATAATGGAAGTCTCTAAACAAAGGCTGGATGGGCATCTGTCTTTGGTGCTTTGATGGGGAGTTCCTGCATGGCAGAAGAAGGGGGTTGGACTGGATAAGGGCCCTTCTTGGGGTCTCTCGCAACTCTAGGATTCTATGGAGTTTATCATATGATGGAATTTGGAGGTATAATGCAATGGCAATCCGAACACAATCATGGGGTTTCATGTAATTGCATATGAGTATATCTCACGCAATTTTGGGCAAAAGGGAAGTCATTCCGAATGACTTTACGTTAATGCGTATAAGAATATCTCACACAATTTTGGGCAATGGGGGGTTATTTTCGGGCAATAGGAAGTCATTCTGAATGCATTCCAAATGCAATTAGATTTCACATAAATTCACTAAACTAGCGAATTTATGTGAATTCGAATTGGCTCCATTCAAAATTGGGAGAAATTCCTCCCATGTGATAAACTCCTATGATAATGAGACTTGAGCATCCCTGGATTTGGGTCTTCTGTAGGAGGGTCCTGGAGGCAGACCCTTACAGATGCCAACCCCCATCCCACCCTACGCTCTATTCCAGAGCCAGGATGTTAGAAATTCAGAGGAGGTCAAAGACAGCCCCCTAAAGGCACCCAGAGACCAGATTCCATCCAGTAGACATCTTGAAGGGTCACCACTAACACGCTCCTGACTGCTAGCACTGGTCAAGGACCACTCTGGGCCATTCTGGGCCAACTGGGGCTTCCAGACAGCTTCCAAGGGCAGCACCACAAAAAGTGCACTGCAGCAGTCAAAGCACCAAGAGGTTTCCACAAGGGTGGCCTCTCTGTCCATTAAAGCTGAGCATGAAGCAGCTCCTTTGCTGCCATAAAACCCCAAAGGGCTTTACTGCATGCCTGAGATGGCCACCTTGTTCCCTATTAAGGGGCCTTGCGATGTGACCCATGGCAGCTACAACCAAAACCCTCTTTGCCTCCCAGCTGTGCAGCCAGACCCCAAGGAAGCCTTAAGGGATGGCAGTGAGGATGGAAGGCTGTTGGATGAAAGGCCCTGGGGAAGACTTGGAGCTTGGCTTCTGCACCAACTTCTGCCGGTCGCTTGAAAAGCACAGGGAGGGACCCATCAGGGGTTAAGGGAAAAGAGGATTTCCCCATAAATACTCAGAGCATCTCCTTCCTCCATTTCCATTTGCCAGGCAGCAGGAGCCGGGAGCTGGATGCTAACTTTGCCCTGTGAGCAAACTTCCTTCTCCTTCGAGGGCCAAGGATCCTGAACTGGCAGCATCAGTATTAAGGCGGATAAATAGGAATCCCTGGGAATAATCCCTGGCCTCTAACCATCTAGTCCTCCTTGCCTTTGCTGAGCCAGGCCTGGTGGCCCTCCAAGGAGAGCTTCCCTCCCATCCAGATGATTGGCAGCTGTCACTCTCTCTGCAGTGCAGAGCCCGAACCCAGGGCAGGAATGCTGCCCTGCTGCCCCATGAATGATGCTGCTGCCAGGTGCCTTTTATAAGAGCCAAGAGAACACGCCCTTTTTCCTTTTTCCTGCCTCTAAGGAGTTTATCACATGGTTTAGCAAATTTATGTGAATTCTAATTGCATTCGGAATGCATTCAGAATGACTTCCTGTTGCCCGAAAATGACTCCCCATTGCCCAAAATTGTATGAGATACTCTAATACACAATTACGTGAAACCCCATGATTGCATTCAGAATGACTTCCCATTGCCCAAAATTGCGTGAGATACACTCATTCGCAATAACGTGAAACACCATTATTGCGTTCGGATTGCCATTGCATTATACCCCCAAATTCCATCGCATGATAAACTCTGGGGAAGAGGAGCTACAGTTGCAGAGGATGTGGAGAAACTGCAGCAGGTCCAAGGAGGGTGACTAAAATGGTGAACGGTCTGGATGTTAAGGCAAGGAGCATGGGAATTATAGTCATAGAAATGCAAAGCTGTATGTGAGAACCAAAGTCTGTAAATTTTCCAGCACAAGGTGAGATAGTGTAGTCAGACATGTACACAATAACAACAGATGTGAGTATAGCCATAACACACACAGAATAGCAACACAAGTTCCGGAAAGGAAGGTCATGGAAAAGGTAAACAACGACATCATTGAAAACATCACATGAGTGTTTAGGTCATAGTAAGAGGTTGGACTATAGTATGGGAAAGTGTGGAAATAACCAATAGTATTGATTGTACACACCCAGGACACACCCAGTGCACACCCAGTGGGTGGTAACAAAAGTTGAACTATTTCAGTATTGTTCCGGTGAGCCATTGTTCTCTGCACCCCAGCCTGCACCATCCTCCACAACATCAACAATGTGAACTAGAAGGTGAACCTGAACTTGTAACTAAGCTTTTGTGCAGGAGGAGATGAGTATGTATATAGCTTGATTAGCATAGCCAGAGTGTGTTTAGCAAGAGCAAGAAATGTGTTGCAAAGATGTTTATTGTTTTACTATAGAGTTTGTATTATTCAAGTAGTCAATAAAGATAGTTTAGTGAACAGCTCGCGTGGTTTGTTGACTGCAAGAAGGGGGAAGCAGCAACAGTGATTCCAGAAGTTCCAGAGCTGATGTTTTGTTCCTGAGCCGCTTCATGGGCAACTCTGCTACCTGCAACACATCACACCATTGATCAGTTCTGATCAGCCCAGTTTGACAAGATGGTGAGGACCTGAGCCTGGGTAATGTGCATCACCTCCCATCATCCCCAACACTGGAAACAATGCCCTATGAGGAATGACTTAGGGAGCTGGGAATGTTTAGCCTGGAGAAGAGAAGGTTAAGAGGTGATATGATAGCTGTGTGTAAATATTTGAAGGGATGTCATATTGAGGAGGGAGCAAGCTTGTTTTCTGCTGCTCCAGAGACAAGAACATGGAAGAATGGATGCAAACTGCAGGAAAGGAGATTTCACCTCAACCACTGACAGTAAGGGCTGTTCGAATGTGGAACACACTCCTTCCTCGAAGTGTAGTGGAGTCTCCTTCCTTAGAGGTTTTTAAGCAGAGGCTGGATGGCCATCTGTCGGGGATGCTTTGATTGGGAGTTCCTGCATGGCAGGGGGTTGGACTAGATGGCCCCTGTGGTCTCTTCCAATTCTATGATTCTAGATTGAGGAAATGGCATCTCAGTAAACTGATTGAGGAAATGGTATCTAAGGAAAGAGTTTGAGGAAACGGTATCTGAGGAAATAGATTGAGGAAATAGTATCTGAGGAAGTAGACTGAGGAAATGGCATCTGAGGAAATTGATTGATGAAATAGTATCTGAGGAAATAGATTGAGGAAATGCCATCTGAGAAATTAGACCGAGGAAATGGTATCTGAGGAAGTAGACTGAGGAAAAGGTATCTGAGGAAATAGATTAAAGAAATGGCATCTGAGGAAGTAGACTGATAAAATGGCATCTAAGGAAGAAGAGGGAGGAAATAACACCTGAATAAATTGATTGTGGAAATGGTATGTGAGGAAACAGATTGAGGAAATGGCATCTGAGGAATTAGAATAGGAAAATGGCATCTCAGGAAGTAAACTGAACAAATGGCATCTGAGGAAATAGATTGGGGAAATGGCAACTAAGGAAGTAGACTAAGGAAATGGCATCTAAGGAAGTAGTACGTAGAAATGGCATCTGAGGAAACTGATTGAGGAAATGGCATCTGAGGAACTAGATTGAGGAAATGGGATCTGAGAAAGTAGACTGAGGAAATCACACCTGAGACAATATATTAATGAAATGGAATCTGAGAAATTAGACTGAGGAAATGGTATCTGAGGAAATAGATTGAAGAAATGGCATGAGGAAATAGACTGAAATAGACCTGAGGACGAAGACTGAAGAAATGGCATCTAAGGGAAAAAATTGAGGAAATAGTATCTTAGGAAATAGATTGTGGAAATGGTAAATATGGAAGTAGTCTGAAGATATGGTACCCTGTTTCCCAGAAAATAAGGCCTCCCCTGAAAGTAAGACCTAGCAAAGTTTTGTATATAAATATATATACAATATATAATAAATGTTCAATTTTTTTGGATCAACAATAAATGTGAATTCTTCTTCATGGAAAAATAAGACATCCCTTGAAAATAAGACCTAGCGCATCTTTGGGAGCAAAAATTAATATAAGACACTGTCTTAGTTTCGGGGAAACACAGTATATTAGAAAATAGACTGAGGAAATGGCACTGAATAAATGGTTTTTGACGAAGTAGACTAAGGAAATGGCATCCACAGAAGTAAAGTAAATGGTATCTGAAGAAGTAGACTGGAAAATGGTAAATGAGGAGATAGATTGAGGAAATGGAATCTGAAGAAAGAAATTGAGGAAATGGCATCTCAGGAAGTACACTGAGCAAATGGCATATGAGGAAGTAGACTGAAGAAATGGCATGTAAGGATTTAGAGTGAGGAAAAGGGCATCTCAGGAAATAAAGTGAAGATCTGACATTTTACTAAATAGACTGAGGAAATTGTATCTGAGGCTATGATTGAAGAAATGGCATATAAGGAAGTAGACAGAGGACATGACATCTAAGGAAATATACTGAGGCAATGGTATCTGAGGAAGTAGAATGAGGAAATGGTATCTGAGGAAATAGATTGAGGAAATGGCATATGGGGAAATAGATTGAGGAAATGGCATTTGAAGAATATATTGAGGAAATGGCAACTGAAAAAAATTGATTGAGGAAATGGTAAATGAGGAGATAGATTGAGGAAATGGAATCTGAGGAAGTAAACTGAGGAAATGGCATCTCATGAAATATATTGAGGAAATGGTATATGAGGAAATAGACTGAGCAAATGGCATATAAGGATGTAGAATTGACATTTTATGAAATAGAATGAGGAAATGGTATCTGAAGAAGTAGATTGAGGAAATGGCATATGAGGAAATAGATCAAGGAAATAATATATGAGAAAATAATAATAATAATGTTTGTAATAGATGAAATAGAATGAAATAGAATGAGGAAATGGTATCTGAAGAAGTAGATTGAGGAAATGGCATCTGAGGAAATAGATTCAGGAAATGGTATGTGAGGAAGTAGCCTAAGGACTTTGTATATGAGGAAATGGCATCTAAGGAAGTAGAGAAAGTATACTGCGAAAATTGCATTTGAGGAAGTATACTGAGGAAATTACATCCGAGGAAACAGAATGATGAAATGGTATCTGAGGAAGTAGTTTGAGAAAATGGCATCTCCATAAGTAAACTGAGGAAATTGAATGACGAAATGGTATGAGGAAGTAGTTTGAGAAAATGGCATCTCCATAAGTAAACTGAGGAAATGATATCTGAGGAAGTAGATTGAGGAAATGGCATCTCTATAAGTATGGCATTTGAGGAAATAGATTGAGGAAATTGCATCTGAGGAAGTATACTGACTGAATCACATTTGAAGAAGTATACTGAGGAAATGGCATCTGAGTAAATTGAATGACAAAATGATATCTGAGGAAGTAGATTGAGGAAATGGCATCACAGAAAGTAGAATGATGAAATAGCATTTCAGGGAATAGATTGAGGAAATGGCATATGAAGAAATAGATCGAGGAAATAGTATATGAGGAAATAAATTGAGGAAATGGTATGTAAGGAAGGAGACAGAGGAAATTGTTTATGAGGAAGTAGACTGAGGAAATGGCTTGTAAGGAAGTAGAGTGAGGAAATGGCATATGAGGAAATCAAGTGAGGAAATTGCATCTCAGAAATAGATTGAGAAAATGGCATCTAAGGAAATAGTCTGAGGAAAATGGCATCTGATAAAATAGATTGCAGAAATGATATCTGAGGAAATAGATTGTGGAAATGGCATCTGAGGAAATTGATTGAGGAAATGGAATCTGAAGAAATAGATTGAGGAAATTACATTTCAGAAAATGGATTGAAGAAATGGTATGTGAGGAAGTAGACAGAAAACTTTGTATATGAGGAAATGGCTTCTAAGGAAGTAAACTGAGGAAATGGCATCTGAGGAAACAGACTGAGGAAATGTCATCTGGGGAAATTGATTGAGGAATTTATCTGAGAAAGTAGATTGAGGAAATGGCATCTCTGTAAGTAAACGGAAGAAATGGCATTTGAGGAAATAGACTGAGGAAATGGTATAAAAGGAAATTGATTGAGGAAATGGCATCACAGGATGTAGAATAAGGAAATGGGATTTGAGGATGTAGACAGAGGAAATGGCATCTGAGGTAATAGATTGAGGAAATGGTATGCAAGGAAATAGATTGAGAAAAGTAGACAGGAAATTGTTTAAGAGGAAGTAGACTGAGGAAATGGCTTGTAAGAAAGTAGAGTGAGGAAATGGCATGTGAGGAAATAGTTTGAAGAAATGGTATGTGAGGAAGAAGATTGAGGAAATAGCATCTCAGGAAGCAGACTGAGGAAATGGCATCTAAGGAAATAGATTGAGGAAATGGTATGTGAGGAAATAGATTGAAGAAATGGCATCTGAGGAAATAGATTGAGGAAATGGCATATGTGGAAATAGATTGAGGAAATGGTATGTGAGGAAGTAGCCTGAGGACTTTGTATATGAGGAAATGGCATCTAAGGAAATAGAGTAAGTAAATGGTATGTGAGGAAGTAAAGTGAGGAAATGGCATCTAATGAAGTAGACTAAGGAATTGGCACCTGGGGAAATTGATTGAGGAAGTTATCTGAATAAGTAGATTGAGCAAATGGCATCTGAGGAAATAGATTCAGGAAATACTGAGGAATTAGATTGAGGACATGGCATCTGAGGAAATAGATTGAGGAAATTTCATCTGAGGAAGTATACTGTGGAAATTGCACATTTCAAAAAAGATGTGGAGAAACTGGAGCATGTCCAAAGGAGGGCAACTAAGATGGTGAAGGGTCTGGAAACCTTGCCCTAAGAAGAACGCCTTAGGGAGCTGGGGATGTTTAGCCTGGAGAAGAGAAGGTTAAGAGGTGATATGATAGCCCTGTTTAAATATTTGAAGGGATGTCATGTTGAGGAGGGAGCAAGCTTGTTTTCTGCTGCTGCAGAGACTAGAACGCGGAACAATGGATGCAAACTGCAGGAAAAGAGATTCCACCTCAACATTAGGAGGAACTTCCTGACAGTAAGGGCTGTTCGACAGTGGAACACACTCCCTCGGAGTGTAGTGGAGTCTCCTTCCTTAGGGGTCTTTAAGCAGAGGCTGGATGGCCATCTGTCAGGGATGCTTTGACTTGGAGTTCCTGCATGGCAGGGGGTTGGACTGGATGGCCCTTGTGGTCTCTTCCAACTCTATGATTCTATGATTCTAAGTAGATAATAAATAATCTTAGAATTACAGAATCATAGAGTTGGAAGAGACCACAAGGTGTTAGGAAGTATCTTACTTAGGGGAATTGTAATTAGCTCAAATATGTGAAGTGGGAAATTTTATATTTAATATTTTAGTTCATGCTTTAATTATGCAGAATGAACAAAGATGGTTGCTGAACCAAAGTTTAAGATGGCTAACAATTTGGGCTAAGTGAAGGTCTTTAGGAAAATGCTGAGCAAACAGGAGAAAACAAGAAATTGTTTAAGGTACACGCTGCCCTGCTACCCTAAGCAGAGGCGCCAGAGTGAAGTCAAAACATAAATACCAGATAAGTAGGGTTGGAACTGTGAAATAATGTGTAAAGGTTAGTTACAGGGAAAGTTACTTTTTGTAAGGTGACATGTGACATGACGAGTCATAAGTGGGTTTTTAATTATTCATGTGTTCGTTTGTCTGATTGCTTGAAATTCATTTGTTTAGAGTTAAGATTGGCCAATAGAAAGCATTTTTGGAAGTCCTTTGTGTAAAAACTATAAATCCCATGATCTTGTTTTCTTCGGGGTCTCAGTCTTTGGAAATCTGAATTTTCCACTGAGGACATTTTTATTCTATGCTGGCTGAATAAATCTGGAACACTTAACTGACTCTGGGTCCTCTTGTCTTTACTCCACTCTGTCAATGCTGAGGACTGGGTAAGCAGTCCTAGCCGAACCCGTTTTTCCATTACATATGCAGAAAGGAAGATTCTAACAGTCTTATGCCAGAATTGTGGTCCTGATATTGTCTACCAGAGGTCTGCCTACAAACTCCAAGAGAGATGACACTAGTCCAAATAAGTCCAATAAAAGTATGCAGTTTATTAGAGGGCATAGATATCACACGCAGCAAAAGGAGGCACACACACACACACACACACATTCAATGCTAGAGAAAAAGGGAGGGGTGAGATTGGGAGTTAGGTTTGAGAGAAAGAGACACCACTGTAATATCTACCATAGAAGTCTTATCCTGGAAGCTGGATTGAGATGGATGATGATGATGGACACAACTGCTGGGATGAGGGGAGATTGGCCAGAACTGGCAAAAGTCAAACTGGCATGAACCAGCTTGTCCTCTGAGAATAGCATCACGGAGCGATTCAAACTGGAAACCTTATATAGTGCTGAACATATCCAGAGGCTACTATCAATGCTAGACAAAGATGTTGATTGCCTGGGCTTTCTTAAGCCAAGAGCAAATAATCTATGTACAATGCGCTTAGGCTGGACACACCAAGGCCGTGCCAGGGCTCCTCAGGAGTGGTGGTCTGCACCCATGGCATCCCAGATGCTCCAGAATCCCTGCTCCCTGGGCAAAAAGGAAGGAAAGGTTACTGAGCAATGGTTGGCCATCTCAGCAGAGACCGGGCCACACAGGCCCAAAGGCTTGGAGAAACGTCCAGCCCAGCAGCCCTGTCTTGGTTATTATTATTATATTGTTGTATTTTTACCTTTGTTGTAAGCCGCCTCGATCCTGACAGAGAGGCGGGATATAAATATATTATTATTATTATTATTATTATTATTATTATTAATTCAGAGGGGAAACCGGCTTAATGGCTGAGTTGTTAAGTCACTGGCTCATCAAGTGTGAAGTCAAGGCTATTGTCTTTACTCCAGAGGGCAGTGGCAAAACCGGTCTGGCGACTCTCAACTTCCTCTAGAGAGTTGCTTGCTATGAACTCAATTCCTCCAAGCGGGGCCTGTCTACATGACCTTCTCGCTTGGGACTTATGGAGGGTCTTTGAATAGGTCGAGCAGTGGTCATGATACAGTCCACATGTCTCCCAAAATGTTATATCAAATGTAGGTATTATAACAGTCCCCCCTCCCCCAAAAAAGTGGCAAGACCTATGTGCATGTGTGGGGATTGGTGACTTTTGAATTAAACCTTTGCCTAAAATTTTGGGGTGTCAATTTTGTAGGATTAGAACTTGCTAAGGAGGTATTTCGTTTGGTGTAGAGGTGCAACAAAACTAGCCAGTCTGGAACTCATTCACACAGAGGCAACAATGGCAATAGCAATTTCAAAATTTCAAAGGCAGTGAACAATACATAAAGAACATATCAAGCAGTAGGCAACACAATGAGCAATTTGCTTCAATACATGTGCAACATGTAACAACTGAGTCTAATGTATCTGAGTTCAATGCTCAGGGAGCAACTGCGGTTTGAGTTCAATGACTACGGAAAAGAGTAAAAAGTATTCGAAATAATATGACCATTTGGGGTGGCTATGAATGTCCTTATGCCTGGGAATGCGGGCATATAGCCGTACGAGGGTGGATTAGTAATGTTCATGGATGGTTTGCAGGGAACAATTCCCTTGCATGCAGTGTCCATGCAGCTGAAACAAAAGACCGATGGTATAGGTCAATGTCCAAAATGCGGGCATGTATGGCAATTCAGCAGGGTCAGCAATGTCCATTGGATGCAGGCAATATAGTGGTGATAAAGGACAAACAGCTGTTGGCCTCTGGAACTTGTCGTTGAAGCAAAGCAGTTGGGGGGCATTTGTGGAGGAGGCTGGCATGGCATCCTGGCTGGAACCGATTGCGACATCAGGGGTTGAGGTCATCTGGACCTGGAGGGGGTGAGGGCACTGACTGTGTCCTTTGCAGCAGAGCGTGGGGGACATCATGGCTTTGGGATGAATGCATCTCGGGAAGTGGATTCACGTTGGAGGCTTACCTTCCTCATAGGAGCAGAGGTGAAAACCAGTGGATAGAGAGCGAAGAGGAGGGATGAAAGTGCTTATCCTTCCTTGTTCCCTCCATGTCTCCAAGAGAGATGCGGAAATAAAAGAGGTCAGTTCCTAGCAGACACTAGCCCTTTGGTCCCCAACTAGACCCTCGCCTTGAGTTTTCCTCTCTACTTGGGAGCCACCTTCCAGCTGGACTAAAATTGGGACCAATGGCCCGCCAGCGTTTCTACCTTCTGCCTCAGGTTTTACAGCCTCCGGTTGGGACGTCTCCCTTCCTTTGCCTACCTTTGCCTACCTTTGCCCGAACAAGGAGGTTTCTATGACTGCCTGAAGTGTGTTGTGAAGGGGAAAGGGTGTGTGTGTGTGGGGGGAGGGAAGGCTGCCTTGATCTCCCAACCCAAGAAAGAAAGTGTATGGCCCACCCACAATACATGTCTTGGTGGCCAAACAGACAAGAACAAATTCATGCACACCTATTTTGCATCCAAGTCTCTGGGATTTGCAGTTCCTCCTACACTCTGAGATTTAGTCAGTCCAGGTGATAAGTCTGGAAAGTCTAGATTTCGGGGGACCAAATTCTAGAGCAGAACGTTGCCCACATTCCCTCCACCAGAAAATGTTAGGAAGTCTCTTACTTAGGAGAACTGTAATTAGCCCAAATATGCAGAGGGGAAGATCCCAACAGTCTTACGCCGGAATTGTGGTCCTGATATTGTCTACCAGAGGTCTGCCTACAAACCCCAAGAGAGATGACACTAGTCCAAATAAGTCCAATAGAGGGCATACTTATCACACACAGCAAAAGGAGGCACACACACACACACACATTCAATGCTAGAGAAAAAGGGAGGGGTGAGAATGGGAGTTAGGTTTGAGAGAAAGAGACTGGGAACCTTATATAGTGCTGAACATATCCAGAGGCTACTATCAATGCTAGACAAAGGTATTGAATGCCTGGGCTTTCTTAAGCCAAGAGCAAATAATCTATGTACAATGCGCTTAGATTGGACACAATTCGGAGGGGAAACCGTCTTAATGGCTGAGTGGTTAAGTCAATCACTGGCTCATCAAGTGTGAAGCCAAGGCTATTGTCTTTACTCTGGAGGGCAGTGGCGAAACCGGTCTGGCGACTCCTGACTTCCTCTAGAGAGTTGTTTGTTATGAACTCAATTCCTCCAAGCGGGGCCGGTCAACGTGACCTTCTCGCTTGGGACTTATGGAGGGCTTTTGAATAGGTCAAGCAGGGGTCATGATATTGTCCACATGTCTCCCTAAATTTTATATCAAATGTAGGTATCGTAACAAAGGGCCATCCAGTCCAACTCCCCTGTCATGCAAGAATTCCCAATCAAAGCATCCCTGACAGATGGCCATCCAGCTTCTGCTTAAAGACCTCCAAGGAAGGAGACTCAACTACACTCTGAGGGAGTGTGTTCCACTGTTGAAGAGCCCTTACTGTCAGGAAGTTCCTCCTAATGTTGAGGTGGAATCTCCTTTCCTGCAGTTTGCATGCATTGTTCCACGTTCTTGTCTCTGGAGCTAAACATCCCCAGCTCCCTAGATCTCTTTTTGTAAGGCATGGCTTCCAGACCCTTCACCATCTTAGTTGCCCTCCTTTGGACATGCTCTAGTTTCTCCACATCCTTTTTGAATTGTGGTGCCCAGAACTGGACACAATATTCCAGGTGGGGCCTGACGAAAGCAGAATAGAGTGGCACTATTACTTCCCTTGATACTATACTTCTATTGATGCAGCCTAAAATAGCATTGGCCTTTTTAGCTGCCACATCGCACTGTTGACTCATGTTCAACTTATGGTCTACTTGGAATCCTAGATCTCTTTCACATGTAGTCTTGTTAAGCCAGGTGTCCCCCATCCTATATCTGTGCATTTCATTTTTCCTCCCTAAGTGCAGAACCTTACATTTCTCTGTGTTGAATTTCATTTTGTTAGCCTTGGCCCAGTTTTCTAGTCTATTCAGGTCACTTTGAATTTTGATCCTGTCTTCTGGAGTATTAGCTACTTCTCCTAATTTGGTGTCATTTGCAAATTTGATAAGTATGCTCCCAATTCTGTCATCCAAGTCATTAATAAAGATGTTGAATAGCACTGGGCCCAGGACAGAGCCTGAGGGACCCCACTGGTCACTTCTTTCCAGGTTAAAAAGGAACCATTGTCGAGCACCCTTTGAGTGTGGCCAGTCAACCAGTTACAAATCCATGTAACGGTTTTCTTGTCTACTCCACATTTTGCAAGCTTGTTTGCAAGAATGTCATGGGAAACCTTGTCAAAGGCCTTACTGAAATCAAGATATACTATATCCACAGCATTCCCTTCATCTACCAAGCTGGTAATTTTGTCAAAAAAGGAAATTAGATTTGTCTGGCATGGCTTGTTTCTCTGAAACCCATGTTGACTTTTTGTGATTATGGCATTGCCTTCTAAATGTTCACAGACTCTCTGTTTAATGATCTGCTCTAGAATCTTTCCTGGTATTGATGTCAGACTAACTGGACGATAATTGTTCGGATCCTCTTTTTTCCCCTTTTTTGAAGATGGCGACATTTGCCCTCCTCCAGTCTGCTGGGATTTCTCCTGTTCTCCACGAGATTATTCTCAAAGATTATTGCCAATGGTTCCGATATTACATTTGCCAGTTCTTTCAGTACCCTTGGATGTAATTCATCTGGTCCTGGAGACCTGTATTCAACTAAATAAATAAAACTTTAATTTCTACCCTGCTTTTTGTGGGAACGATTAAAGCGGCTTACAAAGATAACCCCCTCCCTTAAAACAGAATTAAACAGTAGTACAATTAAAATCCAACATTAGTTAAAAATCACAGAAAAAGTAATAATAATAATAATAATAATAATAATAATAATTATTTTTATTTGTATCCTGCCCCTCTGAAGCCAATCGGGGTGGCTAACAATATTAAAATACCTTACAATCAATCTGTATTCCCCTCCCCCGTTAAAAGATATTAAATCAAATACATATTAAAAAGAGACAAATTAAGACAACATCAAAACGTACATACACAATACAGTGGTCCCCCGGTTTACGAAAGTAATCCATTCCAGCACCACTTTCGTAAGCCGAAAAAATGTGCAAACCAGGGGACCACTGTAAGTACAGTGGTCCCCCGGGTTACGAATCCCCCGGGTTACGAAAACCCCGGGATCTGAAACCGGCGGGACCGCTACAGATCCCCCGGGATACGGAAAAAAAAAACCTGCGCGGCCCCTTTAAATCAGCCGCGCGGTCCATTCGCGAAAGCGGTCCCCCGGGAAACGAAAGCTTCCGGGTTACGAAGGTAATCCCGGAACGGATTACCTTCATAACCCAGGGGATGACTGTATAGGAAAAAACTTTTTACCTTTTGAATTTCGCACCGCTTTTTTTTTGGAACCCGGATTTTTTTCGTAACCGGGGGCCGTTTTTCCGGCCCCGGCTCTTTCGTACCCCAGAGTTTTCGTATCCCAGGGGATTCGTAACCCGGGGGACCACTGTATATAAGTACAATTTTCTGCGACGTTGATCACCTTAATTTACAAAAATACAGCAATGTTGTATCCAGCTGAGAAGCTCTCCAAAAACTCTTCTAACAATTAATGCTGGGCAGAATTATTGTAACCAAAGTTATACCAGTACAAGCAGTATGGGGTTCTTTATGTGGCCGGGGGCTGTTCTGGGAAGGCCTGCCGGAAGATATCCGTCTTAACAGCTTTCTTGAAGCTGTCTCAACTGGATATTAGACGGATCTTGTCCAGCAGGTCATTCCATAGAGTGGGAGCAACCACAGAAAATGTCCTCTGGGAGGTCGCAACTAATCTAGTTCTCACTGGTTGTAATAAATTCCTCCCAGGATCTGACTGTATGGGGCGGATTATATGGAAGTAGGCGATTCCTTAGATAGGTTGGTCCTAAGCCATGCAGGGCTTTATAGGTGATCATCAACACCTTGTACTTTGCCGGGAAACTAATAGGAAGCCAGTGGAGCAATTTCAGTATTGGTGTAATATGGTCACTCCTAGTTGTTCCTATGATCAGCCTGGCTACCATATTCTGTACCAGTTGAAGTTTGTGGACTAGGCACAAGGGTTGCCCCATGTAGAACGTATTACAAAAGTCAAGTCTTGATGTTACCAGAGCATGTACAACAGTTTCGAGGTCACCTGGTTCCAGGAAAGGGCGCAACTGGCATATCAGCCGGATATCTCATCTGAAGCAATCTAGATCTGAGGAAATAGATTGAGAAAATGGTATCTGAGGAAATAGATTGTGGGAAAGGCATCTCAGGAAGTAGACTGAGGAAATGTCATTTGAGGAAATAAATTGAGGAAATGGTATCTGAAGAAGGAAATTGAGGAAATGGCATCTGAAGAAATAGATTGAGGAAATGCTATCTGATAAAATAAATTGAGGAAATGGCATCTGAGAAAATTGATTTAGGAAATGGTATCTAAGGAAGTAGTTTGAGAAAATGGAATCTGAGGAAGTAGACTGAGGAAATAGCATTTGAGGAAATAGATTGAGGAAATGGCATCTGAGGAAGTAGACTGAGGAAATGGCATCTGAGGAAGTAGACTGAGATAATGCCATCTGAGAAAGTAGATTGAGGAAATGGCATCTAAGGAAGTAGAATGAGGAAATGGCATCTGAGGAAACAGGTTGAGAAAATGGTACCTGAGGAAATAGATTGTGGAAAAGGCATCTCAGGAAGTAGACTCTGGATATGTAATTTGAGGAAACTGAGCAAATGGTATCTGAAGAAGTGGATTCAGGAAATGCTATCTGAAAAATTAGATTAAGGAAATGGCATCTGAGGAAATTGATTGAGGAAATGTAATTTGAGGAAATTGTGGAAATGGTATCTGAGTAAGTAGATTGAGGAAATGGCATCTCAGGAAGTAGACTGAGAAAATGGCATTTGAGGAAATAGTTTGAGGAATTGGTATCTGAGCAAATAGACTCAGGAAATTCTATCTGAGGAAATAGATTGAGGGAATGGCATCTGAGGAAATTCATTGAGGAAATGGTATGTGAAGAAATCATTTGAGGAAATGGCTTCTAAGGAAGTAGAGTGAGGAAATGGTTTCTGAGGAAGTAGACTGAGAAAATGGTATATGAGGAAGTAGAGTGAGGAAATGGCATGTAAGAAAGTAGAGTGAGGAAATGGTATTTGACGAAGTAAATTGAGGAAATGGCATCTGAGGTAATAGATTGAGTAAATGGTATGTGAGGTAGAGTGAGGAAATGATATCTGAGGGGTAATAGATTGAGGAAATGGTACGTGAGGAAGTAGACTGAGGAAATTATATATGAGCCTCTGAGGAATTATACAGAGGAAATGGCTTATAAGGAAGTAGACTGAGGAAATAGCACCTGAGAAAACAAATTGAGAAAATGGTGTCAGAGGAAGTACACTGAGCAAATGGCATCTGAGGAAATTGATTGAGGCAATAGTATCTGAGGTTGAGTAAATGGCATCTAAGTAAGTAGACTGAGTAAATGGCATTTGAGGAACTAGATTGAGGAAATGGTATCTGAGGAAGTAGATTAAGGAAATGGCATCTCAGGAATTAGACTGCAGATATGGCATTTGAGGAAATAGACTGAGGAAATTGTATGTGAGGAAAATAGATTGAGACATGGCATCTGAGGAAATCGACTGAGGAAATGGCGTCTCAGGAAGTAGACTGAGCAAATGGCATATCAGGAAATAGATTGAGGAAATGGCATTTGAGGAAACAGATTGAACAAATGGCATCAGAGGAAATAGATTGAGGAAATGGCATCTGAGGAAATGGATTGAGGAAATGGTAGCTGAGGAAATAGATTGAGGAAATGGGAATCTGAGGAAGTCGATTGAGGAAATGGTATCTAAGGAATTATACTAAGGAAATGGCACGCGAGGAAATTGATTGGAGAAATGGTATCTCAGGAGGAAATAGCATGTAAGGTAGTAGTAGACTGATTAAATGGCATCGAAGGCGGCAGACTGAGGAAATGGCATCTGTGAGGAAACAGTTTATGTGAGAAAGGAGTCTGTGAGGAAACCGTATATGAGGAAGTAGACTAAGGAAATGCCGTTGCTCTCTTCGAGCAGCGGTTGCAATTCGACCAGAGAACCGGGGAGGGGACTGAGGAGGAGGAGGAGGAGGCCCGGTGTGTTTGTGGGAGACAGCCTGGGGCCGGGCCTAGGACTGAGAGTGAGGCTGTTTGGAGCCATCATGGCGGCGGCGCTGCTCAATCCTCGTCGTGAGGGAACTTGGCGAAGTGGGGCCCTCTTTTGGGGCCTCCTCCTCGTCGTCGTCCCGCTGGTGAGGGGCTTTGCTTGGTTGGGCTCTTTTCCCCGGTGTCGTGAGTGTTGCATTCACAATGGAGAGATATAACCCGCTTTACTACCGCTTTAACTCGTTGTCTGTGTCATAGAATTCTGGGAGTTGGAGTCTGTTGTGGGGCTCCGCTCTAGGCCCACAACAAACTCCAACTCCCAAAATTCCATAGCCTTGAGCCAGACAACGAGTTAAAGCGGTACTAAAGCGGGTTATTATCTCTCCAGTGTGGATGCAGCCCTAAGCAGGGGCCGCTTGGTCAGGTTCTCCCCTCAGTCCTCAGGGTTGTTGTTTTGCAATTGCCACGTAGACAAGAGGAAATGGCAGCACAATGGCCCACAAGGAAACCATCCCCTGCAGGTGTTTCCCTATGGGCAAGCATTCCCCTATGTTTCCTTTAGTAGCTAGTATTCCCCTATGTTTCCCTATGGGCAAGCATTCCCCTATGTTTCCCTATGGGCAAGCATTCCCCTATCTTTCCTTATGGGCAAGTATTCTCCTATGTTCCCCTATGGGCAAGTATTCCCCTATGTTTCCTTATGGGCAGGTATTCTCCTTATGGGCAAGTATTCCCCTATCTTTCCTTTTGGGCAAGTATTTCCCTATCTTTCCCTATGGGCAAGTATTCTCCTATGTTTCCCTATGGGCAAGTATTCCCCTATGTTTCCCTATGGGCAAGTATTCCCCTATGTTTCCCTATGGGCAAGTATTCCCCTATGTTTCCTTATGGGCAAGCATTCCCCTATGTTTCCTTATGGGCAAGTATTCCCCTATGTTTCCCTATGGGCAAGTATTCCCCTATGTTTCCTTATGGGCAAGCATTCCCCTATGTTTCCTTATGGGCAAGCATTCCCCTATGTTTCCTTATGGGCAAGTATTCCCCTATGTTTCCTTATGGGCAAGCATTCCCCTATGTTTCCTTATGGGCAAGTATTCCCCTATGTTTCCCTATGGGCAAGTATTCCCCTATGTTTCCTTATGGGCAAGCATTCCCCTATGTTTCCTTATGGGCAAGTATTCCCCTATCTTTCCCTATGGGCAAGTATTCCCCTATCTTTCCTTATGGACAAGTATTCCCCCATGTTTCTCTATGGGCAAGTATTCTCCTATGTTTCCCTATGGGCAAGTATTCCCCTATGTTTCCCTATGGGCAAGTATTCTCCTATGTATCTTTATGGGCAAGTATTCCCCTATGTTTCCCTATGGGCAAGTATTCTCCTATGTATCTTTATGGGCAAGTATTCCCCCATGTTTCTCTATGGGCAAGTATTCTCCTATGTTTCCCTATGGGCAAGTATTCTCCTATGTTTCCCTATGGGCAAGTATTCTCCTATGTATCTTTATGGGCAAGTATTCCCCCATGTTTCTCTATGGGCAAGTATTCTCCTATGTTTCCCTATGGGCAAGTATTCTCCTATGTTTCCCTATGGGCAAGTATTCTCCTATGTATCTTTATGGGCAAGTATTCCCCTATGTTTCCCTATGGGCAAGTATTCTCCTATGTATCTTTATGGGCAAGTATTCCCCTATGTTTCCCTATGGGCAAGTATTCTCCTATGTATCTTTATGGGCAAGTATTCCCCCATGTTTCTCTATGGGCAAGTATTCTCCTATGTTTCCCTATGGGCAAGTATTCCCCTATGTTTCCCTATGGGCAAGTATTCCCCTATGTTTCCCTATGGGCAAGTATTCCCCTATGTTTCCTTATGGGCAAGCATTCCCCTATGTTTCCTTATGGGCAAGTATTCCCCTATGTTTCCCTATGGGCAAGTATTCTCCTATGTTTCCCTATGGGCAAGTATTCTCCTATGTATCTTTATGGGCAAGTATTCCCCTATGTTTCCCTATGGGCAAGTATTCTCCTATGTATCTTTATGGGCAAGTATTCCCCTATGTTTCCCTATGGGCAAGTATTCTCCTATGTATCTTTATGGGCAAGTATTCCCCCATGTTTCTCTATGGGCAAGTATTCTCCTATGTTTCCCTATGGGCAAGTATTCCCCTATGTTTCCCTATGGGCAAGTATTCCCCTATGTTTCCCTATGGGCAAGTATTCCCCTATGTTTCCTTATGGGCAAGCATTCCCCTATGTTTCCTTATGGGCAAGTATTCCCCTATGTTTCCCTATGGGCAAGTATTCCCCTATGTTTCCTTATGGGCAAGCATTCCCCTATGTTTCCTTATGGGCAAGTATTCCCCTATGTTACCCTATGGGCAAGTATTCCCCTATGTTTCCTTATGGGCAAGCATTCCCCTATGTTTCCTTATGGGCAAGTATTCCCCTATGTTTCCCTATGGGCAAGTATTCCCCTATGTTTCCTTATGGGCAAGCATTCCCCTATGTTTCCTTATGGGCAAGTATTCCCCTATCTTTCCCTATGGGCAAGTATTCCCCTATCTTTCCTTATGGACAAGTATTCCCCCATGTTTCTCTATGGGCAAGTATTCTCCTATGTTTCCCTATGGGCAAGTATTCCCCTATGTTTCCCTATGGGCAAGTATTCTCCTATGTATCTTTATGGGCAAGTATTCCCCTATGTTTCCCTATGGGCAAGTATTCTCCTATGTATCTTTATGGGCAAGTATTCCCCCATGTTTCTCTATGGGCAAGTATTCTCCTATGTTTCCCTATGGGCAAGTATTCTCCTATGTTTCCCTATGGGCAAGTATTCTATGTATCTTTATGGGCAAGTATTCCCCTATGTTTCCCTATGGGCAAGTATTCTCCTATGTTTCCCTATGGGCAAGTATTCTCCTATGTTTCCTTATGGGCAAGTATTCTCCTGTCTTTCCTTTAGTAGCTAGTATTCCCCTATGTTTCCCTATGGGCAAGTATTCTCCTATGTTTCCCTATGGGGAAGTATTCTCCTATGTATCGTTATGGGCAAGTATTCTCCTATGTTTCCTTGTGGGCAAGTATTCTCCTATGTTTCCTTATGGGCAAGTATTCTCCTATGTATCCTTCTGGGCAAGTTTTTCTTTGCCTAAGCATTTGTCTATGTTTTCCAATGGGCGAATATTCTCCTGTGTTTTCCTATGAGCAATAATGACTAATATTCCCCTATGTATTCTTATGGGGAAGTTTCCACCTATTTTCCTCTATGGGCAAATTTCCCCCTATATTCCCCTATGGACAAATATTCTCCAATCTTTTTCTATGGTCATTTATTCCTCTACATTTCCCTATGGGTAAGTTCCTATATTTTCCTATAGGCAAGTATTTCCCTATGTTTTCTTATGGGCAAGTTTCCCCCCTATAATTCCCCTATGGACACGTATTCCCCTCTATCCCCCTATGGACATATATTCCCCTATGTATCCTTATGGGGAAGTGTCCCCCCTATAATTCCCCTATGGAAAATTTATTCCCCTCTTTCCCCCATGGACAAGTATTCCCTATGCATCCTAATAGGCAGGTTTTCCCCTATGGACAAGTATTCCCCCTATGGACAAGTTTTCCCCTATGTATCCTTATGGGCAAGTTTCTCCCTATAAATCCGATGTGGGCAGGTATTCCCCTATGGGCAAGTATGATTTCCCTATGAGCAAGTACTGTCATTTGTTTCAGTAAGGCCCCACCAAGGGGAAATGAAACCTCCCAGTATTATCTTGTGATGGGGAACTACAAAGGGCAAGGAATGGCCTCTTGGCCTCAAGGGCCCTCTGCTTTTGGTTGGGAACAGAATGTGGGATTAGGGGTGAATCTTTCTACTGGCTATTTATTTTATTTTATTTTTCTTCAGATAGGTAGGTTGAATCCTTTGCCTGAGCTCATGACACACTTTTCACAGGATATCACACCTCACTACAGAAGTGCCCTTGGCTTGCTTTAAAAATAAGTTTCTTTGCCACTTCATTTTATGGGGAAAGGGGCTGGCATTCGGGGATATAACTGGGATTGGGAGCTGAGTATTGAGGGAGCCCCATTTACTAAAGCCACACTTGCTGTTGATTACTTCAGTCACTGAGGATTACAATTTGATTCATTTATTATGGCAAATAGCAATAGCTAGTACATTTATATACCACTTATCAGTGATATCACTCCTTCAGTGGTTTACAGTGTGTAAGCCAGTTGCCCCAAACATGCTGGGTACTCATTTTACTGACCTACAAACTAGCCATCATAAGAATAAACAGGATAAAAACTTTACAGGTCAATCAACTGGACATAATATATACATTTTAAAATCCTTTCAGCCATCATAAAAAAGGAAGTAATGGAAGGTCTAGTAACCAGGTATTTACCGTATTGTTTTTCTACCCGTCTATGGCAGGCGATAGCAGCTGCACAGAATCTAGTAACTTTGGCAGTTATTTGATAATTTAGATCTAAGAGAAAGTATTCTACACAGAGAATTTATCTTGTAAAAATATGGAACGCTTCATGAATTTGTGTGTCATCCTTGCGCAGGGGCCATGCTAATCCTCTCTGTATCATTCCAGTTTTAATACACTTGTCCCTCCACATTCCCTGGGGTTAGGGGCACAGGACCTCGTGAATGCAGAAAAACCCCAAATAACAAAAACACTATGTTTTTACCTGAAAGAACACCTCTCTAGGAATCTCCAGGTCCTCCAGGGCAACTCTGTGGTCAAAATCTACCAGACATTGATCATAGAATTGTGGTGGAGGAGCTACAAATACCTAGTGGAATGTTCTCTCTAGGAATCTGTAGGTCCTTCAGTGTGACTTTTGGTTAAAGTTGACCATAGAGTTACTCTGAAGGACCTAGATATTCCTAGAGATAACATATTAATAAAATCTGTGAATAATCAAATCTGCAAAAGTCAAAGTCACAAATGTGAAGAGGTGAATGAATTAGGATAGATATGATCTGTGGAAGCTGCATTTCTGGTTGCCTTAAAGGTGCAGCTGGCAGGTTGGGAAAATGGTATTGTTTGGAAATGTGTGGCCTTAGATGGGGCTCCCTCAATATGTTTTGTACCTTTCTTTCGTTCCCACTTTGAGATATTTTCCCTCAACGACTATACAGTCAACTCTTCGTATCCATGGATTCAAGCATCCACAGCTTGAAAATATTCAAAATAAAATCTTGATTTTGCCATTTTATATAAAGGACATGATTTCACTATCCCATTGTATTTAATGGGATTTGAGCATCCATGGATTTGGTATCCTGGAGAGTCCTGGAACCAAGGGGTCCACTGTGGTCAAAACTGAAGGTATCATTTCATTATTTTCCCCACAAGCTTTGTATTTTTGTGGCTACTCATACAATCTGATTATAGAGGTCCCATCTGGGCACCAGTTCACTCCGTGCATCTGAGAAAGTAGCCCAAAACTATACAAGCTTATGCTATGACTTCTTTTGTTCAGTTAATCACAAAGTTGCTACAAGATCCCTTTGCATACTGATATTTCAAACGAATAGGGCTATGTCTCTAAGTATTTTCCAGCAATGATTTCAAGGGTGCTTTTGTGGACTTTGTGGGGCATGATAGCTAAACAAGGAAGGGCATATGGATAGATACATTTGTTTTTCTTTTCCTTCCTATCCAGTTGGATCAGGGCTGCCATTATCACATGATTGTTATTATATCATTAAATGATGTTACAATCTTGTTGTTTTAATCTCTGAAATGCAATTCAGACGTTAACAGTAATGATTAAACATTCAAGTTATTTGCTAGTTCATTTAAGATTCTCTGAAATTTAGCTCTCCTTTGCAGATATTTATTTTTATTTTAAACCAGTCTGACTGAATTGCTCTATATTTAGACAGTGGTACTAATAGGGATGTTAACTGGCATGAGCTGAAGTGCTGTGTAGTGAGTGGTGTGTATAATAATACAGTAATTATTATTATTATTTATTTTATTTATATCGCTGTAAATTTGCACAGTGCTGTACATACAATCTTACAATTAGACAGATCCCTGCCCTCAGACTTATAATCTAAAAATGACAAAATAAATCAGGCTTTCCCTACCTTCCACTCTCTTCCATTCAGCTATTATATAGTTATCTAATTTATTTTAGTTAGCAATAGAAAGCATTGCTTCTTTTTAAAAAATAAACTTTATTTACATTAAAACATATATGTATCTTATGGTCTGAGTGTAACAATTTTGGGGAGTGAAACTTTAATTTCTTAAATGAAAAAAAATTGGCAGATTGTTGGGCCTGTTCTAAATTTAAGATGACTTTTAAAATCTTCCTCAGATTTTTGGTCTAGTTGGGTTGTTGTTTGCTGTCAAAATGGCCAAGATTTATGGTAACCCTATGAATGAGAATTCCAAGAGTTCTATAGCAGTGATTCCCAAATGTTTGCACTTTTGCACTTTAGCTCCCAGAATTCCTGACAGTTGGCCAAGCTGGCTGAGGTTTCTGGGAGTTGCAAAAGATCTGGAGGACTAAAGTTTGAGAATCACTGATATATAGTGTGAACTTCCTTATTTCCTATTGCTTTCCACTTTTTAAAGCACTATCTTTTCCCCGTTGGCTCTCCTTATCCACGGATTATTTATCCACGGATTCAAGCATCCATGGCATGAAAATATATTTTTAAAAATTCCAAATAATAAACCTTCATTTTGCCATTTTATGTAAGGGACACCATTTTGCTATGCCATTGTATTTAATGGGACTTGAGCATTCACAGATTTTTTTTTATCCATAGAGGGTCTTGGAACCAAACCCCAGTGGATAACAAGGGGTTATGTATGTCTCATATGTCCAAAGCACAACAGTCTCTGTTGGCTCATATTGTTCAACACTTTCTTTGACTAAGATATATATATTTAAAATGACTAAGACTAGGATACATTAATTATTTCTGTATCTGCTTTTCAATTCTTACCTTATTTTCAACACAGTCCTATACATACCTTTGATGAAAGTCCCACTGTGTTCAGTGTAACTAACTGTTAGAGAACTCTTTATAGAATAGTATCAGAATTGTCATTTACAAAAAACAGAGTCTTTTTTAAAATTTTAAATTGAATTTAGAAAATTCAAATTAGATTTTAAAAAATGTAATCAGATTTTAAAACATCCTTAAAACATTTAGTTTATCTTTTAAAAAGAGCGTAGGTCAAATACAGGGTAATTCAGAAAAAAATGGTGCAAAAACTGAATAAGAAAAGTTTTACTTTAGCACCATAACATCCAGTATATAACCATATATATTAATAATAGAATCATAGGTTGGAAGAGACCACAAGGGCCATCCAGTCCAACCCCTAGCCATGCAGGAAGACACAATCACAGCACCCCTGACAGATGCCCATCCAGCCTCTGCTTAAAGACCTCCAAGGAAGGAGACTCCACCACACTCTAAGGGAGTGTGTTCGACTGTTGAACAGCTCTGGCCATCAGGAAGTTCCTTCTGAGATTTCGGTGGAATATCTTTTCCTGCATAAATCCATTGCTCCTTATCCTAGACTCTGGAGCCATGGAAAACAAGCCTCTTCCCTCTTTGATATGACACTCCTTCAAAACTATCACTATTAGAAGTGCTTTGGTCAGGTCTCACTGGAATACTGTGCCCCTTTCTAAGCATCTCAATTCAAGAAAGATGTTGAGAAGCTGGAACATGTCCAGAGGAGGGCAACCAAAATGGTGAAAGGTCTGGAAGCCATGCTGTATGAGGAGAGACTTAGGGAGCTGAATATGTATAGCCTGGGGCAGAGAAGATTAAGAAGTAACATGATAGTCATATGACTGTTATGTCCCCTCTTAACTTTCTTTTTTTCAGGCTAAACATTCCCAGCTCAGCATCCTACTCAACATCCTTCTTGTACTGATATGACTAGAACTGCACACAGTATTCTAGGTGAGACCTGACCAAAGCAGAATAGAGTGGTACTATCACTTCCCTTGATCTAAACACTATACTCCTGTTGTTGTAACCAAGAATCATGTCAGCTTTCTTGGCTGCTGCATCACACTGCTGACTCATGTTCAGCTTGTGGTCTACTAAGACTCCGAGATCCCTTTCACATGAACTGTTGCCTAGGAGTTTCCAATCCGATATCTGTGCATTTCATTTTTTTCTGCCCAAGTGTAGTATCTTACATTTCTCCCTGTTGAAATCTATCTTGTTAGTTTTAGCCCCGCCCTCTAATCTCTCAGATTCATTTTAAATTGTAATCCTGTCCTCTGGAGAATTGACAATCTCTCCCAGTTTGGTATCATCTGCAAATTTAATCAACATGCTTTCTATTCGTTCATCTGAGTCATTGATAAAAATATTGAATAGCACAGGATTCAGCAGGGATCCCTGCGGCATCACTCCAGGATAAAGAGAAGCCATTGATGAGCACCCATTGGGTTCGGTCAGTCAGCCAATTACAAATCCACCTAATAGTAGCACTGCCGAGGTGACATTTTACTAGCTTCTTTACAAGAATATCATGGGAGACTTTGTTGTTGCGGGGCCGCAAGGGACTCCCCCCATTCCGTGCTTCTTGGAGGTATCCATTAGGACAGAAGAAAGTGTAGACCACTCTAGATGGATGCTTTATAACTTTTAATCAACTCAAAAATATATTCACAAAACAATTCCCAAGAGAGGGGAGAGATGTTTCTTCACACTCTCCCTTTTGGCTCTCAGCCTTTTATTTCTCTTCTCTTCACAATTCCTTTTTCCTAGCTTTGTCTTCAACAGAACAGCCCTGACCTTGAAGATTCCAATATACAGCCCCTTGAGACCAATAGCTCAGTCCTAGTCCAGCCTCCTTTGGCTCTAGGTTTGTCAGAGGCGAGTACAGCTCGGCCAGAAGCCCTTCCTCTGGGCTGAGCCTGCCAGAGTCAATTACCTCCCCTTCTGCCAGGGCCTCTCTCTGAGCTAGAGCTGCAAACTTTCTTGCATTTTCTTCTCTTTCCCTTTCAGCGTCCGCCTCACCGACCTTTCTTCCGCGTCTCTCCCTCTCCCCAAACGCCTCACCCTTTTCCCTTTTATCCATGGGCCCCTCCCTCCTTAGGCCCTCCCTCTTAGACATTGCCTCTCTTTCTTCTTTCCCAGGGACTGCTGGATCTTGTAGTTCCCATCTCTGTTTCTCTTTCTTTCTTCATTGACCCTTTCTTTCCAGAGCAACCCTCTTCAATGGGCCACCCATTCTTTGCCTTGCCACATATGTCAAAAGCTTTACTGAAATTGAGAACAGCATTCCCTTCATCTATAAAGCCTATCAAAAAAAGAGATCAGATTAGTCTGGCATGCGTTGTTTTTGGGAAACTCATGTTGACTCTTAGTGACGACAGCATTGCTTTCTAAGTAATTACAAACCATCTGTTTAATGATCTGCTCTAAAATCTTTCTGGGTAATTCAGATATTCAGGCTGACTGGGTAATACTTATTTAAATCCTCTTTTTTTTGGGGGGGGGGGGAGAGATGGGGGACAACATTTGCCCTCCTTCAGTCTATGCAGATTTTTCCTGTTCTCAAGAATTCTCAAAGATTATTGTCAGTGATTCTGAAATTACTTCTACCAGTTCTTTTAATATGCTTGGATATTGCTCATCTGACCCTGGAGATTTGAATTCATAGTACAGTATTCCTGTACTATTTCTCTACCTATTCTGGGCCCATTCCCACTTACAAAATAATCCAGTTCGAAACTGGATTATTTTGAAAGCGAATTCTCTTTGGAGCCGTTTACCCCCCCCCCCCTTTACTCCCCTTTGTCGTTCACATTAAGGGGAGAAAAGGGGGGAAACGGCCACTGAGAGAATGGATGGAGGAGGAGGAGGAGGAAGAAAGGAAAGGGGAAAAAACCTTCCCTCTTTCCCTCTTTTCTCCTCTATCCTCCCCCTCCTCTCTTTCCCTCCCTCCCCACTCCCTCCACTGGCCTACCTGGCAGGGGGCTGGTGGTGCAGCAGCAGCAGTCCTCTGGTCTTCTTTCTCCTCCAGTCCTCCTCCATTCTCCTCTCCCTCCTTCCCTCCCTCCCTCCCTCCCTCCAGTGGCCTACCTGGCAGGGGGCTGGAGATCTTCTCCTCCAGTCTTCCTCCTCCTCCTCCTTCTCCTCCATGCTGGACCTTTCTCCGCTGCCAGCCCAACCTCCTCCTCCAAGATCTCTGCCCGGGGAGGCCTCCTTAGAAGGAGGCCTGGGCAGAAGGAGAGAGGGAGGCAGGAAGGCAGCATGGAGGATGCAGGAAAGGAGGACTGGAGGATGTGCTTCCATTTAGGAGGACGCAGGCACGCACACCATAGAGGCAGGGAAGGACGCACGTCCTCCAGTCCTGCGTCCCTGTGCCCCTTCGTCCTGGTGTACAATAAGGAAAGGTCTGGATATAAATGGAAGGATTCCCATTTTTGATTAAAATTAATCTGATAACAATTCCATATCTTATTACATAACAATTTTCTAAAGCAACTTTTTCTCTCTGAATATGTGTTAAGGTTATGTTAAACAATAATAAATTTAGGTCAGAAATGCTGGTTATATAGAATCTTTTTGATTAGTGATTTGAAGCATGCTTAAAATAGTTAAAATTGAGTCCTTCCAATAAGAAATTTGAATCCTGATTTAAATCAGTATGAATCAAATCAGCCATGAGTACAGTATTCAGAACTTGGTCAACTCTCCATCCAAGCCACAGGCTTCTGTGGATGATCAGAAAGCTGTTTATTGCAGGAGTCATTGGGAATTAAAAGTTACCAGTAAGGCATCTGGATGGAACTAATAATAATAATAATTTTTATTTATAGCCCGCTCCTCCGAGCAAGCAATCGGGGCGGGGTACATCATGTTTAAAACAGCAGACAGTTAGAATAAACCAATCCCCCCCCCCCGGCCTTAAAATGTGATTAAATTAACAATGAATTAAAACCAGGAACCTGTAACAAAACAGTATTAAAAACCTAAAAATTCTAACATTAGTAGGGAAAGCTGGGCTCACTGGGAATAAAACCAAGAGAGTTATGATCTTAAGTTGGTAAATCCCAAATAATTGCAGCCAGAAGATATTAAGTACTGTCTGGGAAGGTCTGCCGGAAGAGATGCGTCTTTAATGCTTTCTTGAATCCATCAACAGATACCATGAGATGCATCTCCTCCGGCAGGTCATTCCACAGCCTGGGAGCGACAGCTGAAAAAAGCTCTCTGGGAAGTCTGCGCCCGCCTGGTCTTCATAGGCTGTAGCAGGTTCCTCCCAGAGAATCGAAGTGTGCGGGGGGGGGGGGGGTTCATACGGGAAGAGACGGTCCCAAAGATAGGATGAACTCAAGCCATGTAGGGCTTTAAAGGTTAAAACCAACACCTTGTACTGTGCCCGGAAACTAATTGGCAGCCAGTGGAGGGATTTAAGGACTGGTGTAATGTGCTCTCTCCTAGATGTGCCAGTGACAAGCCTGGCTGCCATGTTTTGGACCAGTTGCAGTTTCCAGGTCAAGCACAAGGGTAGCCCCACGTAGAACGCGTTACAGAAGTCCAGATGTGAGGTTACCAGCATGTGCACCACAGTTTCCAGATCCCTCATGTCCAGGAAAGGGCGCAGCTGGCATATCAGCCGAAGCTGGTAGCAGGCACTCCTGACTGTCGCATTCACCTGACTAGTCATGTGAAGCGACGAGTCAAGAAGTACCCCCAGACTGCGAACAGAGTCCTTCGAGGAGAGTGTGACTCCATCGAGGACTGGGGATTGTATTCCCAATCCGGGTTTCAGGCCTGTAACTGTAAGTACCTCCGTTTTGTCTGGATTGAGTTTCAATTTGTTTTCCCTCATCCAATTCATTACCGCCACAAGACAGTCATTGAGAGGAGAGATGCCATCTGAAGTCTGAGCAGATGATCTGGTCATGGAGAGGTATATCTGAGTGTCATCAGCGTACTGAAGACACTGAGCTCCATGCCTCCAAATGATCTCACCCAGCGGCTTCATGTAATAATAATAATAATAATAATACATTTTATTTATACCCCGCTCTTCAGCCAAAGCTATCAGAGCGGCTTACAATTTGTTAATTAGACAATTAAGTCCCCTCAAGATAGTGGTTGAAGGGAGGGCTCTTCTTGCTTCCAGTAGGAGGTGGCCTGCCTTTCTCTCCCCTCAAGATGGTGGTTGAAGGGAGGGCTCTTCTTGCTTCCAGTAGGAGGTGGCCTGCCTTTCTCTCCCCTCAAGATGGTGGTTGAAGGGAGGGCATGTAATTTAATGTAAATATTAAATAGCATCAGGGAGAGGATGGCGCCCTGAGGGACGCCACAATTAAGCTCGATTTTAGAAGAGCAGCTGTCCCCGAGCCTCACACTTTGGGATCTGCCAGAGAGAAAGGACCGGAACCACCGGAGCGCAGTGCCTCCGATCCCTAACTCTCTCAGCTGGACCAAAAGGATGGAATGATCTATGGTATCAAAAGCCGCTGAGAGATCCAAGAGCACCAGCAGGGTCACACTACCCCTGTCGATACTCAGGCGGAGGTCGTCTGTCAGAGTGACCATGGCAGTCTCCACTCCAAATCCCATCCTGAAGCCGGTTTGAAATGGATCGAGATAATCGGTTTCATCCAAGACAGCTTGGAGTTGGGAGGCGACAGCTCTCTCGATCACCTTGCTGATAAAAGGCAGCAGGGACACTGGTCTGTAGTTGTTCCTGTCCAGGGGATCAAGGGAGGGTTTCTTCAGGAGAGGCTTGACAGCCGCCTCCTTCAGGCACGATGGAACAGTACCTTCCCTGAGGGATGCATTTGGCGCAGGGGGAACCTGCGTCATCTCCTCCACCACCTTAAACATCTCTGCCGGGTGGGACTCTGCAGACGCAATGCGTGCAGAGCAAAGAGATCTCTGTGCTGCACGCAAAGCCTCTTCCATAGATGTGAAGATGCAATCTATAGCGAGTTCTGTCGGATGGGAGGCGAGTCTTTCGTCATTCGCACTCTAGTCGTTGTCCAGCCCACTTCATTTCCCTGAGCTCTTCCATATACCAGAATTTCTGATTGGGAGCGGGCTGGAAAGGACGCTCAGGGGCGATTGTGTTGATAGCCCTGGTGACATCGGTGTTCCAGGTGTTGACCAGGGTTTCAACAGAATCACTGGCATTCCCAACTAACAAACCCTCTAGGGTCTTCTGGAGACCAATTGGTTCCATAAGCTTTTGAGGGTGGACCATTCTAATGGGTCTGCCACCCCCGAAGGGATGGAAAGTGGCCTTTATTTCCATATTGATCAGGAAATGGTCTGTCCATGACAGTGCAGAAGTTTTGATTACCTCCGCCCACGGCGCCTCTTGTTCTATACTAAAAACCCCCGTTGAGTGTGTGACCTGCACAATGAGTAGGTCTGTTGACCAATTGGGAAAGGTTTATGCCTGTCATGGAATCCATGAACTCCCGAGTTGCTCCTGATAACTCAAACAAGCTGGCTTCGAGAGGAACGTTGAAGTCGCCCAAGACCAGAAGTCTGGGTGACTCCAACAGCAACTCAGAAACCAGCTGAGTCAATTCGGTTAGGGAGTCTGCAAGGCAACGGGGTGGCCGGTATACAAGCAGAATCCCCAAACTCTCTCTGGTCTTCTGGCTTAGGTACATGCACTCGACGTGGGCTGTTTTCCGGACAGGTTTCCTGATCAAGGTCAGGTTGGTTTTGTGGACTGAAAAAACAAGGACACAGACACAAACAAGGACACACACACAGACATAAAACATTTGAAAGTCATTAGCTCCACCCCATAAAATTGGCGAACTAATCATTATATCATTCTTAAAACAATTGCTACTTTGGTTGCATTTTCTTCTTTCCCAGGAAGGCTTAGGTTAGTTGTGCTAAGCACCATTCCTAATTATAAATAAGTTGTTCAAGCCTTTAGAACTGCAAAAGGTGGAGGAAACCTGCAAAAGGAAAGAAAACAGTCCCCCACATTCCTTTACCAGGCATTAAACAGGACCAGCTATTTCAAGCTCTCTCTGAAGCTGTCTTAACCTATGCAGTTGGCAACTTGTTTTAAGCATATAAAATTGCTTCTTTCTCTACCTACATAACTATCAGTCTAATCCACACTCTATGTATCTTTCATTAAACCCAAATAACCACTTGTGTATATTCCCTAAAATATCACAGCCTCAAAACTATAAACCACACCAACTAATAGGAATAACATATCATAACCATACATGTATAATATCATATGTCATCCCATATGATCAAAACAGGATTCCCAAGGCCACTATCATGGCAGGATTAGCCCAATCCTAACAGATAGCAGCCTGGAAAATAGGAAGGACTGTACAGTGGACCCTCCACATTCACTGGGGTTAGTGGCACAGAACCTTTGTAAAAGTGGAAAAACCACTAATGAAAAAAAGACTCTTTTTCTTTTTTAATCTGAGAGAACACCTCTCTAGGAATCTGTAGGTCCTCCAGGGCAATTCTGTGGTCAAGATTTGCCAGATGTTGATCATGAAATTATGCTGGAGGACCTACAACTGCCTAGAGAAGTGTTCTCTCTACGTCTTCCAGCATAACTTTTGGCAGAAGTTGATAATAGACTCATGCAAATCTGTGAATCAAATCCGTGAATAATCAAATCCACAAAAGTCAAAACTGCAAACGTAGAGGTCTTGACTGCATTAGGAAGGAGAGTTTATGGCATTTTGGACTACCAGTCCTGTAACTGATGATTGTTGACAGGACTGATTTGGGTCCAAGGTGAACTGAAGGGCCACAGGTTTCTCTTCTCTGCTTTAATTCATTATAAGAGGGCTACTGTTGAAGATGATTCAGAAACAGCACAGTTCACAATTTGCTGGCTAGAATTTATCTAAGTAGAGTTAGCATGGCTTAGTGGTTTGAGCTTGGACTATTTATTTATTTATTTATTTATACCCCGCCCTTCAGCCCTAAAGGCTATCAGAGCAGCTTACAATTATTATTTTAGTTAGACGGTTCCCTGCCCTCAAGCTTACAATCTAAGAAGACACGACACAAAAGGAGAAGGGAATGGAGGAGGGGAAGGGGATCAGGTCCAGCAGTTCTTCTGTCCCTCAGAGGCCTGGACCAAGGCAGATGGACTGAAGGGAGGGCTCTGCTTCTTAATCTAGGACAGGCCCGATGGAGTTTGGCCTGTCCTTTCACTCCCTCCTAGGCCAGATGGTGTTGCCATGAAGGGAGAGCTCTTCTACTTGAGGTCAGGCCTGATGGTATTGCTGGGCCTCTCCTAGAGTCCTTTCCTTCCTCCTAGATGACCAGATGGTGTAGTCATGAGGTAGGGCTCTTTCACTTGAGGTCAGGCCTGATGATGTTGCTGGGCCTCTCCTCGAGTCCTGTGACTCTGGAGGCCAGAGTTTGATTCTCAGCTCAGCTGTGAAACCCACTGTGTGGCCTTGGGCAAGTCACATGCTCTCAGCCTCAGGGGAAGGAAATAACAAACCTCCTCCAAACATGGAACCCCGGTGGCGCAGTGGTTAGATGCTGATACTGCATCCAAAACGTTGTGACAACTTGTGAGTTCAGTTCTTCAGGGCTCCAGGTTGATTTAGCCTTCCATCTTTTCGTAAGTTGGTAAAATTAGTACCCAGCTTGTTGAGGGCAGTTGGCTAACAAATTGTAAACTGCTTGGAGAGTGCTTAGTACTATGAAGCGATATAAAAATGTACAGTCAGAACTTTGTATTCACGGGGGATCCATTCCAGACACACACACCCCACAGATACCAAAAAACACAGGATCTCAAGTTCTGTTCTCCTTAATAGCAGTGTGATATGCATGAGCCTGCTAGCACAGTTGCATGCACTCTCTACCATTGAGGACATTAGGGGCTTGTCATCCATAGATGCTTAAATCCGCAGATGGCAAGTCCATGGATAAGGAGGCCCCAGTGTAAGTGCTATTGCTATTGCTGAACAAATCTTGCCAAGAAAACTCTATGATAGGGGTCCTAGGGTCTCCCTAATTTGGAAACAACTTGAAGGCACACAACAAGTAGGCATATTACACCAATTCATAAGAATTACATTGGTTGTCTGTTGATTTTTTGAGCCCAGTTTAAGGCAATGTTTCTTACTTTAAAGATATAAAATAACCTAGGGCCCAATAAGTATATCTTCACATGTCCTCCTACCTGTGTTGTTCATAAAAGAGCTTTCTCATTTGGACAGAGTAGAGGACCATTCCAGTGGTAGCACCTCAACTCAGAAGCAGCCTCACTAGGAATGTTCGACTGGCATTGGCCTTACAATATTTTCTACATCTGATCAATATTTGCCCAGACATTTGATTATTGGTTTTTCTTACATGATTTTTATTTGGTAGTTCTATGGTCTTGTTGCTTCTTTGTTGTGTATTGGGGTATTCTTATTGTATTGTATCTTTATAATTGCATGCTGCCCTGGAGCCCATGAGAATGAAAGGTGGGTTAGATTATTTGAGCCAACATGGTAACGTGGTTTGAGTGTTGGACCTGGACTTTGGGAGACCAGGGTTAGAATGACACTCTCTCAACTTTAAAGGAAGGCAGTGGCACCATCTAAATGAATCTTGTTGAGAAAACCCTATGACAGGTTGACATATGTTGGCAGGTGACTTGAAGGCATAAAAACAACTTTAATATCCATTAAAGTTGTTAGTACTCTTTTGTTTTCATTCTGTCTCTGATAATCATTTGAAAGCAATCTTGTCTTCCCAGTAATGAATAAGGTTATGTAAGCAGTGATATGTTGGGAGAATGCCTGGTGTCTTTGGCTAAACTTTGAAAGGGAACTGTTGCTTAAGTCCTATGCAAAAAGGTTTAATTCATGGTTTAAACAGTGTTAAATGGGGAGGAAAACAACACTTTTTTTAAAAATTATAGGTAACTGCCCAAGAAGGAGTCTTGCATGCAGTTATGAACGATGATCCTCGATTCACAAGGGACTACTGTATATATTACAATAGCAATTGGACATCCCTTCCTAGCACTTTGGATAACATTGTAAGTAATTATACTCTTACATTTCCTGAAATTTCATTTGATAAATTTCCTATAGGAAAATATTGACTGGTATCCTATCCCACCTATTTAATCCCCACTAGAGTAGACTTTTTGTTCAGTTGTTGAGTGGTGAATCAGCACATAGGTAAATGCCATTGATTTAGTGGGTCTACTCATTTAGGACTAATAAAATTTATGTCATAGTGTCAGAAGTGTTTAGTTTTTTGCTGATGTATTCTGACTTGTAAAATTTTGCCAGTATAAAATATGATTGTGCTAGAAAAAAAAACTTTAATAAAGTTAGATCCACCACAGTGGAGTGAAATGAATGGGATGGTTTAGATCTAGAAATGGTTTTAATCTGTGATTGGTATATCACAGTTGTGAACTACTTAAAGAAATTATTTTTGAGCAGAGAATTAACAGTGATGGGGAAATGCTGGGTTAGATTTTAAGCATGTTTCTAAGGCTACATTTTCTTTGTGCTAGGTTTTTTTTTATTCATATTACAGAATCCGAAATTTCATCTTTTCTTGTTCCAAGCTGTTAAGCTATATTGCTGAGGGATTTTTGTACTTGCACTTTTTTTTTAATATTACAGAGTTGGTTTTTGTTTTTCAGACATATTCAAGACTGGAAATTTTGACCCCCAAATTACTTTGCAGTCAGTCTGATGTTACCCATAACATCAAGGGCAAAGCAGTTGTAGCAATGCGGGGAAACTGCACTTTTCTGGAAAGGGCAGAAATTGCTCAAAGTCTGGGTGCTAACATTCTTCTGATTGCCAGTGAAACTGAACTGGTAAGTTCTAATATGCACAATTTATGTGGTACCAAAAGTATGCTGCAACGTTTACCAAAAGTTTTACTTTTTGGAAATGATCCCTTTTTAAAAAGCCCTTGACCCTCCACCCAAAAAGATTTCCTCAGGAGCATATGGAAGATCTGTAATTAATGTGTCATATGAAAGAAGGAAACTAAGGAGTTGAGATTCAACTCTCTACTGTTATCTAATACATTTTGATAGGTTTTTTTTGTGTGTGTGTGGAGCTTTCGGGCTATGTGACCATGTTCTAGAAGAGTTCCTTTCTGATGTTTCGCTAGCATCTGTAGCTGGCATCTTCAGAGAATGATAGCCTGGGAAAGGATTGGATATTTATATATCCTGTGTGACCCTGGGAAGGAAGGAGTAATTTGTTCCTTCCTTTTCTTTTTGAAGGAACACTGCCATTCTTGGATGTCCTAGTCATTTGCAAAACAAACCAACATTTGGGCCACACAGTATACAGAAAACCTACACATACGGACAGATACCTGCACAAGAACAACCATCACCCAGGACAAAAAAGAAGCACAATAAAAACACTGGTAGACTGGGCAAAATGGATCTGTGACCCCCACTTCTTGGAAGATGAACTGAAACATCTGGACCGGGCTCTACAAGCCAATGGTTACTCCAGCACAGACATCAGAAGGGCTGCCAGGCCCAGAAAAACCCAGAAGACTCAAGACAAGCAACCACCCAAAGGGAAGATTTTTTTACCCTACATCAAAGGAGTCACAAAAAGAATAGGGAAAGTGGTGAAGAAACACAACCTTCAAATGGTTTACAAACCGACTAAGAAAATCCAGCAAATGCTTCTTTCAACCAAGGACAAGAGAGATCCTCTCACAGCTGCAGAAGTTTACCGCATTCCATGCAGCTCCGGACAGGTCTACATAGGGACCACCGAGCGCAGTGTGCAGACAAGAATCAAGGAACATGAGAGACACTGCAGACTGGGTCAGCCGGAAAAATTAGCAGTAGCAGAACATGCTATAAACCATCCTGGGCATAAAATGCTGTTTGAAAGCACTGAAACTCTGGACCATGTCAACACTTACCATGTCAGAATGCACAGGGAGGCCATTGAAATCCATAAACACCTGGACAGTTTCAACAGGAAAGAGGAAACCCTGAGGGTAAACAAGGCTTGGCTACCAGTCCAGAAGAACAGCAAGGTCAAGACTCAACCTATGCAAATGAGAAACAGCCTAAGGCCAGGGGATTCCCAGCAGACAATGAGCACCAGTTAGCAGACATTAATCCTTGTTTGCATATCCTCCCACCCTGAGGTCTGCCATCAGCAACAGAACAATACATTTGCAAATTACTCCTTCCTTCCCAGGGTCACACAGGTTATATATATCCAATCCTTTTCCAGGCTATCATTCTCTGAAGATGCGAACCACAGATACTGGCAAAATGTCAGAAAGGAACTCTTCTAGAACATGGCCACTTAGCTCCACAAAAATCTATGGATGCCGCCCATTAAAGCCTTCAACTCCACAATACATTTTGGTCTTTAATGTGGTGTTCTCCTTCACCAAATTTATTACATAACCAAGAGGACTTGGAAAAATCGCAATAATTTTATATGGCTGTTTACCATGCTCAAATAAATTTCTGTGGCAAAACTTTTCTTTAGTTTATTTAACCTTTCTTTCATCCTTGAATGTTTCATGGTGTTTCCAAGCAATAATGAAACCCACACCTGCTTTTGCTTATGTAAGATATGCTTTTGTATATCTTCAGGCAATCTGTAGGACCAAATATTTTCCTGATTCCCAAATCAGTATCTTGGATGATGAAATGGAGGACGTGCTTAACAAATTTGGAGATAACACTACCGCAGAGGACAGGATTAATATTTAAAATCATAGAATCATAGAATCATAGAGTTGGAAGGGACCACAAGGGCCATCCAGTCCAACCCCCTGCCATGCAGGAAATCCCAATCAAAGCATACCCAACAGATGGCCATTCAACCTCTGTTTAAAAACCTCCAAGGAAAGTGACTCCACCGAGGGAGTGTGTTCCACTGTCGAACAGCCCTTACTGTCAGGAAGTTCTTCCTAATGTGGAGGTGGAATCTCTTTTCCTGCAGTTTGCATCCATTGTTCTGAGTCCTGTTCTCTGGAGCAGCAGAAAACAAGCTTGCTCCCTCCTCAATGTGGCATCCCTTCAAATATTTAAACAGGGCTATCATATCACCTCTTAACCTTCTCTTCTCAAGGCTAAACATTCCCAAATCCTTAAGTCGTTCCTCATAGGACATGGTTTCCAGACGCTTCACCATTTTAGTCGCCCTCCTTTGGACACGCTCCAGTTTCTCCACATCCTTTTTGAATTGTGGTGCCCAGAACTGGACACAGTATTCCAGGTGGGGCCTGACCATAGCAGAATAGAGTGGCACTATTACCTCCCTTGATCTAGACACTATACTTCTATTGATGCAGCCTAAAATAGCATTGGCCTTTTTAGCTGCCGCATCGCACTGTTGACTCATGTTCTACTTGGACTCCTAGATCCCTTTCACATGTGGTCTCATTAAGCCAGGTGTCCCCCATCCTATATCTGTGCATTTCATTTTTCCGCCTTAAGTGCAGGACCTTACATTTCTCTGTGTTGAATTTCATTTTGTTAGCTTTGGCCCAGCCTTGTAGTCTATTCAGGTCATTTTGAATTTTGATCCTGTCCTCTGGGGTATTAGCTACTCCTCCTAATTTGGCGTCATCTGCAAATTTGATAACTAGGCTCTGAATACTGTCATCCAAGTCATTAATAAAGATATTGAATAGCACTGGGCCCAGGACAGAACCCTGTGGGACCCCGCTGGTCACTTCTTTCCAGGTTGAAAAGGAGCCATTGTTGAGCACCCTTTGAGTTCGGCCAGTCAACCAATTACAAATCCATGTAACAGTTACCTTGTCTAGTCCACATTTTACAAACTTGTTTGCAAGAATGTCCTGGGGAACCTTGTCAAAGGCCTTACTGAAATCAAGATATACTATATCCACAGCATTCCCTTCGTCTACCAAGCTGGTAATTTTATCAAAAAACGATATCAGATTTGTCTGGCATGACTTGTTTCTCTGAAACCCATGTTGGCTTTTTGTGATTATGGAATTATCTTCTAGATATTCACAGACTCTCTGTTTAATGATCTGCTCCAGAATCTTTCCTGGTATTGATGTCAGACTATCTGGACAATAATTGTTGGGATCCTCTTTTTTCCCCTTTTTGAAGATAGGGACAATGTTTGCCCTCAAAGATTATTGCCAATGGTTCCGATATTATGTTTGCCAGTTCTTTTAATACCATTGGATGTAGTTCATCTGGTCCTGGAGACTTGTATTCATTTAGATTAACCAGGTATCCCTGTACTATCTCTTTACTTATTCTGTGCTGAAATTCCCCTATTTTGTCTTCTGCCCCATTATCCTTAGGTTGAGCACCCTTTGCCTATTCTGAGAAGACTGAAGCAAAGAAGGTGTTGAGTAATTCTGCCTTTTCTCTGTCCCCTGTTAGCGTTTTGCCATCTTCATCACACAATGGCCCTACCATTTCCTTCTTCTTCCTTTTGCTGCGGACATATCCAGAAAAGCCCTTTTTATTGTTCTTAACCTCCTTAGCAAGCTTGAGTTCATTCTGCACTTTAGCTTTTTTGACTTTATCCCTACATGTGCTGGCTATTTGTTTGAATTCCTCTTTAGTGATTTCCCCAGTTTTCCATTTTTTTTAATACGTGTTCCGTTTAAAACTTAGCTCAGTTGTAAGTTCCTTAGTCATCCCTACCAGTTTCTTGAGATATCTCCCATTTTTCTTCCTCATTGGAACTGTCTGAAATTGTCACTTTAGTATCTCCCTTTTGAGGTACTCCCATCCATCTTGAACTCCCTTCTCTTTTGTTTTTTTATTTATTTTATTTACAGTATTTATACCCCGCCCTTCAGCCCTAAAGGCTCTCAGAGCGGCTTACAATTATTATTTTTTGACAGTTCCCTGCCCTCAGGCTTACAATCTAATAAAGACATGACACATAAGGAGAAGGGAATGGTGATGGGGAAGGGGATCATGTCCAGCAGTTCTTCTCTCCCTCTGAGGCCTGGACCAAGGCAGATGGCATAGAGGGAGGGCTCTGTTTCTTCATCTAGGCCAGGCCCAATGGAGCTGGGCCTGCATCTCTCCCTCTATGGCTAGATGGCACCAGATGGACTGTAGGGATGGCTCTGCTTCTTAGAAGGCTCTTGGAAGGAAGAGGTCCAAGTAGCAGTAGAACCAGCAGCTTCTTCTTCTTCCCCTGGCCCTAGATAGCCACTGCAGTCCTTCCATTCTCTCTGCTGGGATGTTTTGCAGCAGAATCCTGTTAGGTCCTGCTTTTATAGTCCTAGCAGGCAAAGCAGCTGTGAGTGATGGGAGGGATGCGTGATGGGAAACACGGTGCCTACTGAGTCAGGGCCTCTGTCCTGAAGAGAGAGGAATCTATTTGGAAGGCAGAGGTCTAAGTACCAGTAGAGTCAGCAGGTTCTTCCTCCCCCTGGATTCCTGATGGTCATTGTGACTCTCCTCCTCTCTTTGTTGGGGTGTTATGCTCTTCTCTCCCTCAGAGCCCACAGCGGTGGCAGTTGGAATGGAGGGAGGGTGTCTCACCAGCTTCTGGGACTGGAGATGATGGCTCTTCTCTCCCTCAGGGTCCACAGCGGTGGCAGTTGGAATGGAGGGAGGGTGTCTCACCAGCTTCTGGGACTGGAGATGATGGCTCTTCTCTCCCTCAGAGCCCACAGCGGTGGCAGTTGGAATGGAGGGAGGGTGCCTCAACAGCTGCTGGGACTAGAGACAATGGCTCTTCTCTCCCTCAGAGTCCACAGCAATGGCAGTTGGAATGGAGGGAGGGTGCCTCACCAGCTGCTGGGACTGGAGACGATGGTATTTAGTATTTTTTAGTATTTTGTATTTTTTTTAGTATTTAGTTTCTTTTAGTATTCTTGACCATGGGATCACCCCCAGTATTTTTCTAAGTTTGTTGAAATCAACTTTCCTAAAGTCTAGAATGCGTGTCTGACTATCCCTAACTTCACCTTTCCGCTGTATAACAAACTCTAGAAGGACATGGTCACTCCCACCTAAGGATCCCACCACTTGCACCCCATCAATTAGGTCTTCCCTGTTGGTTAAGATAAGATGCAAAATCTTAGTGGGCCAAAGAGCAGGACCAAAGGAAAAGTAAATGCAGTCTTCGACTGAATCAACAGGAATATATTGTCGAAACAGGGAAAAGTAATACAGTGGTCCCTCAGTATCCACTGGGGTTGGGTTCCAGGATCCCCCCAAAATCTATGGGTGATCAAGTCCAATTAAATACCAAAATTTGTGGATGCTTAAGTCCCATTAAATGCTGGAGCTTGAGCATCCACTTTATATAAAATTGCAAAATCAAGGTTTGCTTTTGGAATTTTTATTTTTTAAAAATATTTTCAAACCATGAATGCTTGAAATCAATGAATAAAAAATCTGTGGATATAGAGGGCTAATTGTAGTACCACTCTGGTGTGTCTTGATCAGACCTCACGTCGACTACTGTGTCCAGTTCTAAAGTACCACAATTTAAGAAGGACATTGATAAGCTGGAACCAGTTCTCAATACCACAATATAAAAAGGATATTAATAATGATATTAATTAATAATAAGCTGAAATATGTTGAGGGGAGAGTTATCAGGACAGTAAAATGTTTGGAATCAGGCCCCATGAGGAATGGCATAGGAAGCTGAATATATTTTAGCCTGAAAAAGATAAGACTGCAAGATGACATGTATTACCACACCAAGCATACCCTGCATTATTTTGGGATACATATATTTTCTTATACAGTCAGCCCTTGATATCTTCAGGGGATCCATTATGGACACAAACACATACCTGTGGATACCAAAATCCACAGGTGCTCAAGTTCTGTTGTCCCCAGTGCTGGCTTGTGCAGGTAGCTGCACTGCCATTAGGAAGAATGGGTCTTCAGTGGCGGCATGTGCATGTGGCTGCGCTGCCATTAGCAACAGCCCTTTTGTCCCACTGGCAGCCACATACATGTGCCGCCACTGGAGACAAAGGGGGCTGTCCCTGATGGAGGTGTGGTCATGTGCATGTGCCACCATTCAGGACAATGTGGGCTTGCCATCTGCGGATATTTGAATCTGCAGATGGCAAGTCTGCGGATACCTAGAGCCAACTGTAATAGCAGTTATAGAGAGACCATAAGCATGAACCTTGATTACCTTTAAATGAACTTCTGACTGATCACACAGACCCGAGGGCATGTAGAAAGGACCCCTTTAACTTTATGGCTGTGAATATTGCTGTTTTCCCACCCCCTGCTATGTGTATTTCCCCTTGAAGGTCACAAACAAAGGTTTGTCAGCCTAAAACATTAAGCTAATCTTTCTGCTAGTACCCATTGTACTTTCCCACACCTGATCCTCTCCCAAACCCCTTGGAATCGTCCTGATTTTATTACTGTTTGATTAAATCAGTGTCACTGCTATCAACCAAAAACGTTCCTTTTGTAACTCTATAGTTAAAATCATCAACCAGATGGGAATCCCATTGTTTCTGGGATTTCTGGAAAATCCACACAGCTGCCTCAAGACTTTATAAAAAGCCTGCCTCAACACTTGGATCAGTCTGAAATTAGGCAGGAATGCTGCCGGATTTCATATTGATCCCTCAGCACAGGCTGGCTACTCCCTAAACGTTTCAGGCAGCCTTGTTGAGCCACTGTCATGATTAGAGCTCCACTTCTTGCCTTCCACTTCTACATGCTACTACCTTTAATTTCAGTAGTTCTTGTGTATGTGCATGTCTGAATGCTATTGTATGAATGAGGATTTCCCATGTTGCTGTTAAACAATAAAACTGAGTTGTACTTTACACTCTGAGAGTTCTTGTTCTTGGACCTGTTATACACAGGCTGGCATGCTGGCTCTAGCTGCTGTCAATTTGAGCTATTAAAATTCCGCTATTGCATAGTAATTTGTGGGTGCCATCTCAATAACTTGGCAATTTGGGTAACACATGATAACCATAAATATCTGAAGAACATCATACAAAAGATGGGTTGAGTTTGTTTTCTCCTAGAGAGACTAGAACTGGAATTAGTGGATTCATATGATAAGAAAAGAGATTTTGCTCAAACATTAGGAAGAACTTCTTGAGTGTAAGGGCTCTTCAGCAGTGGAATAGACATCCTCAAAGGGTGGTGGACTCTCCATCTTAAGAAGTCTAAACAGAGAAAGCACATCTTTCAGGAGTGCTTTAGTATTCCACCATGGCAGGGGGTTAGATTAGATGGTCCTTCTGGTCCCTTCTAATTCTATAATTCTGTGGATATCTGAAGAACAGAGGGACTTCTGAGAAATCAAAAGTTGACCACCTTCCTTCTTGATGGTATTGCAGAGGGAATGACATTTGTAGTACAGAGCCCTCCCAATTTTCCTGAAGTTAGTACTTCTTTGGAAGGGTATCAAGTTTCTTCACTGCTCAGATCAGACTTCCAATTAGTTTTCTTCATTAATATGTAGGTACTTTCTAAATAAATATGCATACTCACTGGTTATTACAACCATCAAACAAAATGGGTTTTTGAAAATAATGCTGCCTGGAAACACAAAGAAAAGGTGCTGCTTCTTTCCTTTGTTCTTTTTTTTTTTTGGTCTCTTTTTGAAAACTTCTCTGCCTCACGACACAAAGAAAATTCATTTTATTTATAGAATTATTTGATAACAAACCAGGAAGATGTGATTAAGTCAAAATTTAAAGCAGAAGTTATTTTTCTTTACATACGAGCAAAAGAGAAAGTGAGAAAGAAGAGGCTTACACAAGCCTGAGGTTCAGCATGACACATGCAAGAACTGTATGTTATACAGGAAATGTATTTTTAAAGCCTGGCAACTGTTCCATTTGAAGTTCTTTGGGTTTTGAGATAAATATACAGACTGCCTGTGCTATTCATGGGCTTGCCATCCATGGACTTGAGCTCACATGGATGGCAAGTCCCAGCGGACAAAATGGTGCGGGTGCTGAAGGTGCACAAGGGCCACTGCGCACTGGTGTGTGCCGCCATAGGAATCCATAGGATTCCAGCATAGGTGGTTTTTCCCATACGGGGTGGGGGGTGGGGTCCGAAATGGATGCCCCACGTATAGGAAGGCCCACTGTAAATGTTGCATAAGAACACTGCATACTTTTAAACTTTGTTAAACAATCGATCAAACAAACAAAAATAGATCCTGCCTCAGTAGATCTAAGTAGAAGACTTTCTTAAAAATCCATTGGCAAAAGCCCAGTCAAGGAAATCAGAATACAGCAATTTTTAAAAGCAGGAGGTGACACCTGGACTACATCTTATGAGGAATGTGTGATTAATGACATGTGTTCCTCCATTTTGTTCCTTAGTAACATATAATTAAAAAAAAACTATGAACATCTTGTTAGCATCGTACTTTTCATCAGTTACTAGTTACCAGAGAGACATATGGAGAGGGACACAGTTGGCACGACTTCATGTCTCTTTGTAAGGAATACTTTGGGCCTCACAGAGTTTATATGTGCATGGTGGGCTTCTTTACATATTTAGAAAGTTCAGTAAAGCAGTTTTATTATGCATTTCCTTTTTTCTAGACTATTCCATATGGTAACAAGTCACAAAATCTCACCATCCCGGTTGCACTTATACAAAATGAGGATATAATTGATTTGAAACAGGTAAGTAATCTTTGGCTTTTTTTCCTTTTTTCCTTTTTACAAAATAGACTTTCACCCCATATTTCTAGATTTTATTCACTGAAATATAATTAGATACATCTAGTTTTCACTCAAGGGAGCAAATGCATTGATATAATAATAATAATAATAATAATAATAATAATAATAATAATATATTTATATTTCCTGCCTCTCCCATTGGATCAAAGCAGGATTACAGCAATTAAAACAATAACAATAAAACATTCCTTACAATTAAAGTGCATCAATAAAAACATTCCTTACAGTTAAAATACATCAATTACAATGTGCAATATAGCAACAACAATATTATTAAAAACAATCCAGTCTGAAACTTAACTGCCACAGTTATCTGCCGGTTAGCACTCTGAGTAGCTCACAGATATCACAACAGGTCTGATGGATAGGCCCGCCGGAAGAGATCCGTCTTCAGTGCTTTTTTGAAAGCCTCCAAGGTGGTAAGGAGACGGATTTCTTCCGGTAGGTCATTCCAGAGCTGTGGAGCCACAGAGGAAAATGCTCTCTTAGATGTAGATGTCAATCTTACATTGATGCCTTCCAATAGGTTTTTACCCGATGTTCTGAGGGTGTGGGGTGGATTATGTAGGGAGAGGCGTTCCTTCAAGTAACTCAGGCCTGCGCCATATAGGGCTTTAAAGGTAACGACCAACACTTTGTTCTGTGCCCGGAAGCTAATTGGCAGCCAGTGTAGCGATTTTAAAACAGGGGTAATATGATCGAATCTAGAAGTCCCTGTAAGCAGTCTGGCTGCTGCATTTTGAATCAGCTGAAGCTTCCGGACTTGGTACAAAGGTAGCCCCATGTAGAGCGCATTGCAGAAATCTAATCGAGAGGTTACCAGTGCGTGTACCAATGTTTCAAGGTCCTCTCTGCCCAGGTAGGGGCGCAGCTGACATATCAGCCGAAGCTGGTACCACGCACTCCTCGCTGTCACTTCCACTTCATCTGGAGCGACGAGTCCAAGAGTACGCCCAGACTGCGAACTTTGTCCTTTAGGGGAAGTATGACCCCGTCCAGAACAGGCTGGCAAATCTCCATCCCTGGGCTAGGAGAGCCTATCACAAGTACCTCCGTTTTCTCTGGATTCAGCTTAAGTTTGTTTTCCCTCATCCAGCCCATTACCGACTTCAGGCAGGAATTCAGAGGGGAGATGCCATCCTCGGTTGCTGCAACAGCCGGAGACATAGAGAAATGTATTTGTGTGTCATCAGCATATTGATAACACTGCGCCTCATGTCTCAGGATGATCTCTCCCAGCAGCTTCGTGTAGATGTTGAATAGCATGGGAGACAGAATGGCGCCTTGAGGGACGCCAGTGTCAGCTCTCTTTTACGAGAGCAACTGTCTCCCAGCTTCACCATCTGGAATCTGCCCGAGAGATAGGACCGGAACCACTGAAGAACAGTGCCTCCGATACCAGCTTCCCTCAGGCGTTCCAGAAGGATACCGTGGTCGACGATATCGAATGCCGCTGAGATGTCCAAGAGCACCAACAGGGTTACACTCCCCCTGTCGATGCCCAGACGGAGATCATCAACCAGGGCGACCATGGCCGTCTTGACTCCGTATCCCCTCCTGAAGCTGGTTTGAAATGGGTCCAGATAATCAGCTTCGTCCAAGACGGCTTGGAGTTAGAAGGCGACCGCCCTCTCGATCACCTTGCCCAAGAACGGTAACAATGAAATAGGCCTATAATTCTTCCTGATCAGGGGGTCAAGAGAGGGCTTTTTTAAAAGTGGTCTAACCACCGTGAGTTTCAACGCTGCTGGAAATTTGCCCTCATTGAGGGGGTGTTAATAATCAACTGGAGAAGTGACATCACTCTATCCCCTCCTTGACTGGCAAGCCAGGATGGGCAGGGATCGAGAGGGCAAGTCGTCTTCCTAACGTTTCCAAGGAGCTTGTCCACATCCTCAGTACTGACAAACTCAAAATGATCCAGTTTAACTAAGTCCACGGAGGCACGGACCAAGTCCACGGACGCCTCTGTTATCTGTTCTGCATTAATGCCGGTATCCAGATCGGCTCTTATCTGAGAGATCTTATCGGCAAAGAAGTCATTGAAAGCATCACCGCAGGCAACCAATGGTTCTAATAGTAAATTCAGGGTGGGAGGGGGCCAAATTAAATCTTTTACCACCCTGAATAGCTGTGCTGGACGAGACTCCGCCGATGCAATACGTGCAGCATAGAAGGAGTTCTTTGCTGCATCGATTGCAACTCCATAGGACTTTAATAAGTTTTCTAGGAGCGCTTTGTCAGATGAGCGTCGATGTTGACGTCAGCGGCGTTCTAGTTGTCTCGTCTCTCGCTTCATTTTCCTAAAATCCTGAGTATACCACAGTTGTTTATTCGAAGCGATTTGGAGAGGACGCTCAGGAGCGATACTGTTTATAGCCCCAGTAAGATCAGAGTTCCAGGTATTAACCAGGTATTAACCAGGGCATCAACAGAGTCGCTGTCATTCCCAACCATAAATCCCTCTAGGGCTTCTTGGAACCTTTTGGGTTCCATCAGCCTTCGAGGGCGGACCATCTTAATAGGTCTTCGACCCCCTGGGGTTTTTTTGGCAGCGACCTTCAATCCTTTCTTGACCAGGAAGTGGTCCGTCCATGACAGGGCAGTAGTACCAATAAATTCTGCCCACAGATTATCCCCATCCGTGCAGAAGGCCAGGTCGAGTGTATTACCAGCATAATGTGTAGGCCCCGAGATCATCTGGAACAGGCCCATGGTTGTCATGGTCCCCATAAACTCCCGAGCTGCTCCAAACAGATCTGATGCGCCAGTCTCAGAGGGGATGTTGAGGTCTCCCAGGACAAGGAGCCTGGGGGACTCCAGCACCAGCTCCGAGACCAGCTGAGACAGGGAGTCTAGGGAGTCTGTTAAGTTACGGGGTGGACGGTAAACCAACAGAATCTCTAGATTGTCTCTGGTCTTCAGGGTCAGGTAAATACACTCGATATAGGCAGTTTTACGGATGGGTTTCCTGGTCAATTTGATGGTAGTTTTATGGATCAAGGCCACTCTCCCTTCCTGCCCACTTTCCCTCACCTGCTCCTGAATGGTATACCCACCTGGGAGGGCCTTAGCCCATGTCACATTACTATCCTCTCCCAACCAGGTTTCTGTAATACTAGCCAGATCAGGGTTCTCATCTTCTATCAGATCATGAATAATGTGAGCTTAGTTTTTCACTGACCTGGCATTACAGAGGAGCATTGTGAGGGATTGTGGTATGGATGGGTTGACCCTCGGTTCTTTCAGGCTAACAGAGGGCTTGGAAGATGGGATGGATATCAACCATCGATCTCGTCTTCCTTTTGTTGTATAGCTCCTCTGTTAACGCCATATCTCCCATTGCCCCACACCACTCCTATAGGCATTTTCTAACAGTTATAATTAGGCTCAATAGTTCCCTTAGTTATGCACATCTAGTTCTATCAGTGTATATATAGCAGATAGTGATTGTTAAATAAGGTAGTAATAACTAGTACAAAGGACCTTGGACCTCTATGATCAGGAGAAGGTAATATGACGTTTTGTACCAAAGGGGGCTCTCGCCAGCTCTCCGCCCCCTCTCCCGGTCCTCCGAAGTCAGCAGGCCGGCTTCTTTTTCAGAGCGCAGCTCTCACCTGCGCTCCACCCCCTCTCCCAGTCCTCCGCAGCAGTGAGGCAGGTGTTGGTGGGTCGGGGAGATGTCGGCAGTCCGGCTTCTTTTTCAGATTTATTATTTTTTATTTTATTTTATTTTATTTATAGCCCTATAGCCTTATCAGAGCAGCTTACAGTTACTGTTTTAATTAGATGGTTCCCTGCCCTCAGGCTTACAATCTAAGAAGGTACGACACAAAAGGAGAAGGGAATGGTGGTGGGGAAGGGGATCAGGTCCAAAAGTTCTCTCCCTCTGATGCCTGGACCAAGGCAGATGGCATGGAGGGAAGGCCCTGCTTCATAATCAAGGAAAGGCCTGGTGGAGTTTGGCCTGTCCTTTCACTTCCTCCTGGGTAAGATGGTGTAGCATGGAGAGAGGGCTCTTCTACTAGAGGCCAGGCCTGTATTATTATCCATGGAGGGTCCTGGAACCAAACCCCAGTGAATAACAAGGGCCTATTGTACTTTCTGACTCTAGTTTGGTTATTGTGATGTATGAACCTATATCTCTGTTTTGTCTCTCTCCCAGTAAACTAGAGTTACAAACATGAGGTCTCAGTCTTGATAAACCTGAATTCTGTTGAATTTTAAAGCTGTTATTCTTTGGAATTCTGATTTATTGCTGAGTCCAAACTTATAGTGGTCCCTCCACATTCGTTGGGGTGAAGGACCCCTGTGAATTTGGAAAAACAGCAAATTAAAAAAACACTATCCTTTTTACCTGAAAGAACACCTCTCTCGGAATCTCTAGGTCCTCCAGTGCAACTCTGTAGTCAGCATCTGCCAGAAGTTGATCATAGACTCATGCTGGAGGACCTACAAATGCTTAGAGTACTCTATTCTGTTAGGGGATTCCTTCTGTTTTCTGTCTTCTGAGTCTTGCCTTTCCTTTTGTTTTTTGTCCTGTCCAGTGGGTTCCTCAGTAGATAAAGGAAAAGAGATTTTGTATGAAATAGTTTATTAAGAAACAAACAGTATGTGTACCTCCTTAATGGGTTTCTTTACATTACAGTGGGATGGGACCTCGGTATCCGTGGATCGGTCAGTTCTGGACCCCACCACGGATACCAAAATCTGCGGGACCTCAACTCCCATTGTTCCCAATGGTGGCATGCGCATGCGGCTGTGCTGCCATTAGAAACAGTGGGACTCCAATATACCTACAAGTACTTTGGCAGAATTTGGTTTCACTTTTAAAGAAATCTGTATTAGTACGGCTATTGAAAATACAGGATACTTTTTTTTTTTTTTACATAGGAGAACCCTATTCTAGGCATTTCTAGGTTCTCTTGCATGATTCTATGGTCAGCTTCCAAACAGGACATTTCCCAGCAGAGTAATGTCACAACATCTTCCAACTGGAAGATTGCTCCACTCATTTGATCCTATAGGCAGGACAAATACAAAAGGCTTTCTGGTCCCCACAAGGAAGGAGCAATCCCATTTGGCAAACCAGTCTTGTTCCTGCCATCCAGGTTGGAAATGTTTGTAATTCTTTCTCTGTTCTTCAGAGCCACCAGATTCAAACCGCATCATGCTGTTCCAGTCTCCAGTCTCCCTTTTCCTCCTTTTCCCCTCAAGCCTTACTTGCTTTAAAAACAAAAACAAAAAACCTCTTTCCTTCCCTCCCTTTCCTTTTCATCCCTCTCTTCTCCACTTCTGGAGACAGAAACCAATGATAGTGGAGGGAAACCTCTGAGATAGCAAAGGATCTATTGGAGGGGGAAGTGAGAGTGCAGCCAGGGGAAGGGTATCCTGTCTGCATTGCTGCACCACCCCAGTGCCATTGCCCAGATCGTCGTCGTCATCATCATCATCATCGTCATCGTCATCATCATCCTTTATTTATATTTATATATATTTATATAGATATTATAATCATTTAATTAGATGGTTCCCTGCCTTCATGCTTACAATCTAAAGAGAATGACACAGAAGGAGAAGGGAATGGCGGTGGAGAAGGGGATCAAATCCAGTAGTTCTTCAGTCACTCTGAGGCCTGGATCAAGGCCATGATGGGCTTAAATGAAAATGTAAACTGGTTAGTTTGTGCCTTTCAATCCCTTTCACATCTGAAGTCCCCCCCCCCCCCCAAAGTTGTTTGTTGAGTCTTGGCAGAACCATTTCCATCACCAGTTCAGCTTTTTATATAAGGGGGTCGGTTGGTAAGCCGGAGAAGAATATGATTATCCTTGTATGAAACAGAGTCACATTATCTGAATCTCCAGTGGGCTTTAATGATAATGTAAATTGATTGGTTTGAGTTTCTCACTGTCCTTCCACACCCTATATTCTTCCCTATGTTTTTCTTTCTCTGAGTCTTGGCAGGACTGTTCTCATCACCAGTTCTGCTGGCTATATAAGAGGCTCTGTGAGCAGGAGAACACTGCTTTTGAATTTAACAGAGTCACATTGTGTGAGCTGTCGATTTGATAATTTTACACATATTTTGCATAGTTATAGGCCACTGAGGAAGACTGCTGTTGAAATGCGTCTGGCTTTGAGTTCTATTATTATTATTTTTTTTTAGCATTTGCTTACTATCAGTGGGGTATTGCCGCCCTTTTAGAAATTATACTGGTTCTTTCTGTTCTTGAGTTTATTTCTACTGAGCTTTTCACATTATTGTCCTTTTAAAGTGGGAAGTGTGATATTGATATTGTTTATATATATATTTTTGGTAGAACCCTCTGGTGCAGTTTTTTGGTTTTCTCTTGGGTTTTCAGCCACAGGGACTTTTGTTGGTCTATCTGGCTCTCTGGCATGTTCCTGAACTCTGCGCTTGACCAGACTTAAAGCTTATGATAAAGTAAGTGCTCCCAAAAGCCAGCATGGTGCTGACAGAGGTCACCAAAAACAAACAAACAAACAAACAAACAAAAAACCACAGGCATGATGCGTCATCTCCAGTAGAGGACAGACTGGGTAGATTTCATGCATGTATGGCATGTGACTCAAGGTTATCTTGTGAGCTTTTTTTAAATAAAAAAATAGAATGAGCATTACAGTACATTGGGCTTGATATGAGGAAGATTTGCCACCAAATAATAGAAGATGGCAAAGGTGAGTTCTGGATAAGTCAGGAATTATGCTTTAAACTGTACCACTCTCTGTGTTTTTCTTTTCAGGCTGGTTCATGTTCAAAAGATATATAATATGCCTGTGTGTAAGGAGATAGGTTAATAAATCAAAAATGTTTATGGATGTACTTGCAAGGCTGTTTTACTGATACAGTAGTATTTTGCAGAATCATAGACCAGTAATGAAATGTAAAGATTGTCTTCCTTGTTCAGAAAATTGTTACGGCATATTGATTTCCAGAGACATGATAGCAGTGTCTATCATTCTGGTTGGAGGGGTGGGAACTTTCTGCTATTCGACTAGACCTTTCTAACTAATTCATTTATAATTTGCAGGCTCTTGGGAAAAATATTAATGTGACACTGTATTCGCCACCTTTACCAATTTTTGACTTCAGTATGGTCATAATCTTTGCAATTGCAGTGTTCTGTGTGACACTTGGAGGCTACTGGAGTGGAATGGCAGAGCTGTAAGTTTTCACTTTACTTTAAATTCCTTTTACAGATATAATTACTTCTTCTTCGTGGTCTCTCTGCCTCACACAATAGGGTTTGCGCCTGCGCAGAAGCTCCATCCGGAATGCTGAAAAGCTGAGCAGATTGGCGGGAGCCCTGCCCCTCCCATTCCCTGAGCATGCCCAATCCCGCCAATCAAGCTCCTCCTTCAGTTCTCTTTCATCCGCCGCAAGAGTAACATCTCCTCCAGAGTGCTCTCCCTGCGACGAAAGCTGAGTAGATCAGACTCTTATTTTTTGCTTTATTCTTGTTTCATTTTGCTTTATTTTTTGTTTTTACTTTGTTTTACTCCCGATTTTCCTTGAGCTGCCCGTTTTGCTCGGAATTTGCGACGGACCAGCCTCTTATGGCCGCCCCCTTCAAAAAATGTTCCGAGTGTGGCGGTAAAATCCCGGTTGTGGATGGACACTCAAAGTGCATTTTCTGCCTAGGCAGTTCCCACATCCCGGAGAAATGCAAGCATTGCAAGGCTTTTAATCCCGCCACATTGCGCCAAAGAGCGGATCGGCTCAAGGCCCACTTGTGGGAGAAGGCCCTCTCGGTATCCCACACTTTGGAGTCGTCGACGGACCCCTTGGGACGCTTTCCCATCTCTAAGTTTCCGAGAATCCCGTAGATTAAAAAACCGTCCTTGGCGTCGACAGCAACTTCGACGTCGACGGAGACCCCCACGACATCGACTTTGACGTCATCAGCCATGTCTCGCCCGGAAGGTTAATCTAAAGAACATAGGAAACGGCCATCATCCATCGAAGTGGAAAAGCCTAAACCGAAGAAGCATAAGCATAAGGAGGTCCTTGCCTTGGTTGCTTCGGCTGCCGCCCAGGCAGATCTGGCCATGTCCTTTCTGAGACAGCCTTCGGCCATTGACCTCTCTGTCCCGGCCCCAGTCACTGTACTCGACTTGGCGCCGGAGACATTGGAACCCGCATTTCAGCCTGCACCTACCCAGGTCTTCGCCCCTACGGGGACGGTCTCGACCTCGGCTTCGACAGTCTTGCCTATTTCGGCGCCGACTTCTCTGCCGCCAAAGGAGATTCTAGCCTCATCGGAGCGCATCTACAGGCTGTGGTTCCCATCTCCTCCACCCCGGAAGTCTCCGGAACCCTTCGAGGAGCACTATTTTGGCTTGCCCCACTCGTTGGCTTCCTTCCTGGCTCGACATCGGGCGGAATCTTATTGGAGAGAGTGTCATCCATCCTATCGCTCCTATTCTCCATCGTATCGAGACCGATACCATGTCCGCGACCTCCACATCGAGGACTTCTCCAGGCGATCTCGTTCGCGCTCTCGATCCCCTACTCGATCCCAGGCTGAGTACAGGGCCCCGTCACCACCGCCGGCCACGACAGCTATGGTATCGAGACCACCCAAGTCGAGTACCATTATGACTGCTGCGACATCGGTCACGGTCTCCACTTCGACGTCTACGCACTCCGCCCCGATCAGCTATGCGGACGCCTCGACCTCGACATTTCTCACGGCACCGACGCAACCCTATGTGGAACCACATCAGACGGCCTCCCAGTCGACTGAGGAATCCACTGGGGAGACGGACAACCGTCCTGAGTCACCACAACCTGCCATCTCCTCCCCTAACGAGGAAGTCGAGGACCAGACACCTGGTTCGCCTGTGGAGGACCTCCACCTCTTCACAGGGATTGTTGACAGGATGGCGAGAGCAGTAGGCCTGCAGACCGCCCAAACGGTCCAGCCCCCCAGAGACCCTATTGATGGCCTCCTGGTCCGCCCTCGGCAGCCCGCTGTTAGTCCACTCTTGCCCTCCTTTTCGGATATCATGGTTGCTTCTTGGAACAAGCCTGCCTCAACGCCACCCGCTTCAAAGAAACTTGACTCTCTATACCGAGTACAGTCTGAAACAGCTCCTTTTCTGTTTACCCATCCAGCTCCTAATTCCCTGGTGGTGGAATCTACCTGCAAATCCACCGGCAAGTCCCATTCCACCCCTGTGGACAAGGATGGTAGGAGAATGGACATCTTTGGCTGTCGCTTCTACTCTTCTGCAGCCCTAGCTGCAAAAGTGGCCAACATGCAAGGATGCATGGCTGGCTACCAGAGGTTCCTATGGGATCACATGGCAGCTTTCATCCCATATATGCCCCAGGCGCAGCAAGAAGCGGCTCAGGAGTTTTATGCTGAGGCACTCTCTCTCATTGCACAGGAGGTGCACTCAGCTAGGCATGTTGTGGGCTGCTCAGCAAAAGTTATGGCTGGGGCAGTGGCACTTCGCCGTTTTGCTTGGCTGAGATCGACTTCCTTATCTGAAGAGGCTAAGTCCAAGATAGAAGATCTCCCCTTCGATGGTGAGGGTCTGTTTGCCGCTAAGACCGACGAATCCCTTGACACCATGGCCAAGGCCCGTCTTAACAGGAAGAGGCTTGGACTGACACCTAGCAAGCCCCCATCTGGTCGCACTTGGCGCCAAAGGCCATATGACTCTGGATTCACCCGTTCTCGTTCTGCTCCGTCCTCCACCTATAGGACCCAGCCCTACGCAAGGAGGCCTTACAGGCAGCCGCAGCAGCAACAACAACAACAGCAGCAGAGGCAAGGCCAGCAACGTCAGCAGCAATAGCCATCTAGGAAGCCATCCTCCAAATCTCATTTTTGACAGGCCTTTGGAGGCGACACCCAACTTTCTAATGCCAGTCACCCTTTCTTCAGCTCCCAGACTTCGCCATTTCTACGAGAACTGGTCCAAGATCACCATGGATTCCTGGGTGCTTACCATCATCCGCCTGGGATACGCCATAGAGTTCTCAAGTATTCCACCAAATGGCGTTTTCTGTTCCACTCCCTCCTCTCCTCCTCTTCTGGAGGAGATTTCCTCCCTTCTCGACAAAGGAGCCATTCAACGTGTTCCACTGTGCTACAATCACCAAGGCTTCTACTCCAGGTACTTCACAGTTCCGAAGAGAGGAGGAGGTCTCCGCCCTATCTTGGATCTGAGAGGTGTCAACTCATTCATCACACCTCGCAAGTTCAAGATGGTGACCCTGCAATCCATTCTGCCATTTTTACATCGAGGAGACTGGTTTGCGTCCATAGACCTGAAAGATGCTTACTTCCACGTCAGTATCAGGCCGCAACATTGGAAGTACCTCCGCTTCGCCGTAGACAGAGATCTCTATCAATATACAGTTCTTCCTTTCGGCCTTTCTACTGCTCCTCGAGTATTCACAAAGTGCATGGCAGTGGTCATCTCTCACCTTCGTCTTCAAGGGATCAAGATCTTCCCTTACCTCGACAACTGGCTCCTGGTGTCGTCCTCCAAGGCACAACTTTACAAAGACGTTCAATACACTTTGGATCTCTTGGCCGACTTGGGACTCAAGGTCAACCTACCCAAATCCGTTCTCCACCCCATGAGGGTGATAGATTATATAGGAACGTCCCTGGACTCTGTAATGGGCCGGGCCTACCTTCGTACCAGACGGGCAGAAGCCCTCTGGGAACAACTGCGACTCGTCCTCAACACTCATTGCTCGTCTGCAAAAGACATCCAGAGACTGCTGGGCCACCTAGCCTCAACTACGGCAGTGACCTACTTGGCACGCCTCAGGCTCAGGCATCTCCAAGCTTGGTTCCTGGCTTCATTCGACCACCTGAGGGACAATCCTTCCAAGAGACTCTTGTTACCTCCTCATGTCAGAGACTCTTAATTGGTGGATGTCTCCCTCCAACATCCTCAAGGGGATGCCCTTTCAGACGCCAGAACCGTCCAGGATGGTCACTACAGACGTGTCCATGTCAGGATGGGGCACACATCTCAACAGCTGGTGTGTACAAGGACAGTGGTCTGCACAGGAGGCAGAACTGCACATAAATGTCTTGGAACTGTTGGCAGTCATCAAAGCCTTCAGGGCATTCGAAAATCATCTCCTCCACAGAGTTGTGCAGATAGTATCAGACAACACAACCACTGTCTGGTACATCAACAAGCAAGGAGGAACTCACTCTCCAGTCCTCTTGCGTCTCTCCCAGCAACTGTGGACGTGGTGCCACCATCGCTCCATTCATCCAGTTCATCATTCATTCACTTGGCCGGAAAGGACAATGTGCTAGCAGATTCCCTCAGCATGGACATGGTAATGCAGCACGAATGGACTCTGTCAAGTTCGGCCTTCAATCTTCTGACGTCTCGATGGGGATCTCCCTCGGTAGACTTGTTTGCCACCCCGGAGAACGCCCAATGCTGGATATTCTACACCAGAGCGGGCAAAGGACGAGGATCCATGGGGGACGCCTTCCTTTGCAGTTGGAGTCGGAATCTCCTGTACGCCTTCCCGCCCTTTCCTTTGATCTCCAGGACGGTGGCCAAGATGGCCAGGGATGGGTCCAACGCCATACTGCTGACTCCATTCTGGCCGAGACAACCTTGGTTCACTCCTCTTCTTCACCTGGCCAAGGGTCAATACTTCCACCTGCCGAAGTGGCTTGACCTTTTGTCTCACTCCAATGGAGCGGTCCTGCACCCGGACCTAGTCAACCTATGGATGACAGCGTGGAGGATCCAGCCATAGCGTCTCCCGACCTGCTTAGGGTCTTGTCTGCCACTAGAAAGGACTCCACCAAGAGATCCTATGCATATAAATGGAAGCGCTTCTGTGCCTTCACGGAGGCTAGATCCGAATCTTCCTCACCTGTGAGCCTTAGTACAGTCTTGCATTTCCTGCTACACCTCAGGGATCAAGGCCTAGCCTTCTCCTCCCTCAAGGTCTACCTGTCGGCTATCGTAGCCAACCAGCCACCTGGCTCAAGGTCAGCTCGCCTCTTCACGTCACCTATGTTAAAGAGGTTCTTCAAGGGACTACATCATCTTTATCCACCGTTGCCGCCATTGGCCCCGGCCTGGTCTCTCTCTTTAGTGCTTACGCAGCTCACGAGACCTCCCTTTGAGCCCTTGGGCTCTGCTTCTTTGAGACTACTGACACTCAAAGTGTCCTTTCTTGTAGCCATAACTTCAGCCAGGCGTGCTTCTGAGCTGACGGCCCTGCGCTCGGACGAGCCTTACCTGACTTTTCATAGGGACAAGGTGGTCCTCAGACCGGACATTTCCTTCCTCCCTAAAGTGGTTTCTCCGTTTCATCTCTCCCAGGAGAGTGTGCTTCCTAACTTTTACCCAGATCCTTCCTCGCCTCTAGAAAAGACTATGCACACCCTGGATGTTCGCCGTGCTTTGGCGTTTTATGTTCAACGTTCTGCAGAGTTCAGGTTGTCCAATAAGTTGTTTATTTGTTACGGTGGTGCCAGGAAAGGCAACCCAGTTTCTTCTCAAAGGTTCTCCAAGTGGATTGCTCAAACCATCGCCTTGGCTTATGAACTGGCTAAACGCCCTCTTCCGGTTGGTGTCCATGCTCACTCAACCAGGGCTACTGCTTCATCTGCTGCCTTCCTCAGAGGTGTTCCCTTGCCAGAGGTCTGCAAGGCGGCTACGTGATCACAGCCATCCACGTTTGTTCGGCATTACCAGCTGGATTCCAGGTCCCGGAGCGATGCCAGTTTTGGTCGTGCTGCTCTGTCTTCTATTCTGCAGTGACCTTCCCACCTCCAGAGGTAAACTTTTCAGTCACCCTATTGTGTGAGGCACAGAGATCAGGAAGAAGAAGTACAGGTTGCTTACCTGTAACTGTGTTTCTTCGAGTGGTCATCTGTGCCCTCACACAAATCCCGCCCTACCTCCCCTCGGTCAGGTCCCTGCTCTTTCGCGGCGGACTTGAACTGAAGGAGGAGCTAGATTGGCGGGATTGGGCATGCTCAGGGAATGGGAGGGGCGGGGCTCCCGCCAATCTGCTCAGCTTTTCAGCATTCCGGATGGAGCTTCTGCGCAGGCGCAAAACCCTATTGTGTGAGGGCACAGATGACCACTCGAAGAAACACAGTTACAGGTAAGCAACCCGTACATACTTCTTCAGATCTGTTTTACAGTCGGCCCTCCACGACTTGAAAATATTCAAAGAAAGTATAAATTCCAAATAGCAAACCTTGATTATAAGGGATACTGTTTTGCTATGCTATTATATTTAATGGGACTTGAGCATCCACAGATTTTGTTTTCCATGGGGAACCTGTAACCAAGCCCCAGCAGATAGTAAAGATCCACTGTATTTGAAAGGTTTTTTGCAACCCATTTTTACTACTTAATTGTGAATACATTCAACAGCAAAACATGTCTGTTTAGACAGAAAACAAAACAAAACAGAGAAACAGGTGGCCCAAGCTGAAGGTTGGGAAGGTGCAGCTGCCATATTGTTGTGTAGCCTTTTCTTTGTATGTGAACCAAACATAGTCAGTATCCAGCCTTGATTAATTAAGCCATGCATTGGGATCCAGTGAGAAATCAGAGATCTTCTCTATCATTTATCTTGTTGCAGAGCTGTCCTTAGTTGATGTGGAAGAGATTCTCAGGTTTGCTGCTGGAAACATCCAGGTTCTTAATGTTAGGATATTTCAGCAGCTACACATGGCATTCTTGTCAGGTACATTTCAGGACTTTATAGCAACCTTGGGATTCATTGATCAGACAGAGGAATTTTCCAAGGTGGAATTAATCAAGTAGGTTTTATATAGGTATTTAAAACCGACAAGAAGAGAAACATGTATAAAATGGTATATTTCATAATGTCCCTTACTTGAACAGGCTTTTTCACATTATGGAATCCAACATCCTCTTCTATTCCCATGGCTGAGGTATTGACCATGATGTATGAAGGATTCCCATTGATTCCCATGTGCTATGCTGGCAGCTGCATTCTTCAGCTAATGCTGTATTTGTTGGTTCATTTACCAACTGATTCAAATTCAGTTACTGGATAATCCTTACCAAGTAGTTAAGAGTGGCCAAAAAGTGCCCATCCAGTTTTGTATATTTAGATGTGTGATAATAAACATTTGCAAGATTTTGGCATTGCACAATTGTACAACTCAAGGCAAAATAAATAAATAAATAATTTATTAGGCATAACAATTTAAATACTTTCTTGCTCTTTCAGCATATATTCTCCTACACAAATACTTCTTGAGTGGTGCTTGTGGAGGAATATACCCATTAAAATCATAAAGCTTGGGAAAACAGAAATTTTCTAGGAAATCCTGATAATGAATTACTCCTGAAAATGCCATTTGATTGTTTCAGTTCTGATAATATTTTCCAAATATTGTATCAAAGGTGGTCCCATGGAGAAAACATTACACAATAACCTTCATTCTAATTATCAGTTATTAACTTTTGAGACCATAAATAATCCTTTGTAAAATATGCCATACGTCTGAGTACACATTGATAGGAGTGCATTGAAATTATCAGCTTGAGCAAGATGCTGAGATTTATGTCTTTGTTGTGCTCCTCCCTAATCATGCATAGACAAGGAACAAAAAAGTCAAGTTTATGCAATTACCAAATTTTGTGGATCCCAGTAGTTTTGCAGATGCTTGATAAAACTGTAAATGTAGTTATATTGGTTTCTGACTGCTTCTATTTACCCTCACAGTGAGAAGCTGAAAGCAGTCCCAAGCTCTGGAAGCCATGATTCATCAAGCGATGAGGAAAATATTACTTTAACTCCTTTGACAGTTGTTTTGTTTGTTGCCATTTGTTGTATTACTCTAGTCCTGATGTACTACTTCTACAAATGGCTAGGTAAGAAGATGCTTGTATTCATGTGGTAGAACTTCTTGCTAACATGATGCACATTTGTTTGGGCTAGAGGTATGAGGTTTCAAGGAAAGAATTCATACATCTTAATATCCTCTTGCCAAGCAGCTGAAAAGTCATGTTGCACAGTCCTCTTGAGAGAGGTGTTTTTCTTGCATTTCCTCATTTCTCTAAGTTGGTTCACTTCAGAACTGAAGAGCAAGGGAACAAGGGATCCAGAAAGGCCTAGGACTCTGCTTCACTTTTAATGCAAAAAGAACAATCCATTTAAGTGTACAGTGAATACTTAATCTTTATGTAGTACTTTGGGTGAGCTAGCATGATGTAGTGGTTTGAGTGCTGGACTAGCACACTCGGAGACCAGGGTTCGAATTCCTGCTCACCCATGGACACCCACTTTTGGCAAGTCACACAGTCTCAAAGAAAGGCAAAGGCAAACCTTCTCTGAACAAATTCTACCAAGAAAGGCAATGTGATAGGATCACCTTAGGGTCACCATAATTCAGAGATGACTTGAAGGCACACAACAGCAACAGGTACTTTGAGCCCTACATGCACTAACTTGTGGTAATTCATAGTACAGAGAGGTACTATGTGTCTTCTAAATGTTGAGAATCATATAGAATCCTAGAGTTGGAAGAGACTACAAGGGCCATCCAGTCCAACCCTATGTCATGAAGGAATAGACAATCAAAGCACTCTTGACAGATGGCCACCACTCTTTGAGGAATGTTCCACTGTCAAACAGCTCTTACTGCCAAAAATTTTTTCCTAATATTTGGGTTAAATTTCTTTTCCTGTAGCTTGAATTCATTGCTCCAAGTCTCTGGAATAAACAGACTTGCTTCATCCTCATTTTGAGATCCCTTCAAATATTTAAATATGTCTGTTATGTTCTCCGGGCTAAACATACTCAGCTCACTAAGCCACTTCTCATAAGGTATGGTTTCCAGACATTTCACCATATGGTTGCTCACCAATAGACCGCCCCAGATTCTCAATATCCTTATTCAATTGTGGAGCTCAGAAAAGAACACAGTATTCCAGGTTAGGTCTGGCTAAATCAGAATAGAATGATACTATCACTTTCCTCTTTTATTTATTTTTATTTATTTAAGTATTTATACCCCACCCTTTAGACTTAAAGGCTATCAGATCGGCTTACAATTATTATTTTTAATTAGACGGTTGCATCCCTCAGTCTACACACTATATTTCTGTTGATGCAGCCTAGAACTGCACTGGCTTTCTTACTTGCTGCATCACATTGCTGACTCATGTTCAGCCTGTTGTCCACTAAGACTCTTGGATCTCTTTTGCATGTACTGCCATTGTGCCAGGTGTCATCCTCCCTATGTCTGTGCATTTCATTTTGACTGCCCAAGTGTAGTGTCCTACATTTCTACCTGTTGAAATTCATTTTGTTAGTTTTCACCCAACTTTCTAATCTACTAAGGTCATTTTGAATTCTGATCCTGTCCTCTGGGGTATTAGCTACCCTTCCTAATTTAGTGTCATCTGCAAATGTGATAAGCATATGCCCTCTATTCCATCATCAGAGTCATTGATAAAGATGTTGAATAGCACTGGGCCCAGAACAGAACCACATGGCACTCCTCTAGTCACTTCTCCTGGAAAGGAGGAGGAACCATTGGACGGCACCTCCTGGGTTCGATTGGTCAAGCATTTGCAAGTCCACCTAACAATAGCATTGACTAGCTCACATTTTACTAGTTTGTTTGGAAGAATATCATGGGAAACTTTGTCTAAGGCCTTAGTGAAATCAAAATATGCTACATCACTTGTCCCCAAACTGCGTTCTTTAAGAGATTTTGGACTTAATTTCCTAGAATCCCAGACTATTGGCCAACATGGCTGAGGCTTCTGGGAGCTAACGTCCAAAATTTCGGAAAGGACACAGTTTAGGGACCACTGCGCTAAATCCACAGCATTATTCTCTTCACTACCAAGCTTGTGATGCTGTCAAAGAAGAGATCAGATTAGACTGGCATGACTTGTTTTTGAGAAACATATTGACTTTTAGTAATCAACATTCCTTTTTAAGTGCTTACAGACTGTCTGTTTCATAATCTGTTCGAGAATCTTTCTTGATATTGCTGTCAAGCTGACTGTGCAGTAATTATTTGTGTCTTCTTTTTTCCTGTTCTGAAGAAAAAAAACAATATTTGCTTCCCTCCATTCTGCTGTGACCTCTCTTGTTCTCCAGGAACTCTCAGATTCTTGCCAATGGTTCTGAGGTTACTTCTGCCAGTTCTTTTTATGCCCTTAGATGTAGTTCATCTGTCCCTGGATTCTTGAATTTGTGTCGAGAAGCCAGGTGTTCATGCACTACCTCTTTATCTGTTCTGTGCTGCATTTCCCCTACTGCATCATCTGCTCCATTTTCCTCAAGGTGAGCACTGTTCTCCTTTTCAGAAAAGACTGAGGCAAAGAAGGTGTTGAGTAGTTCCACCTTTTCTCTGTTCTCTATTCACATTAGATATCTCCCATTTTTCCTCCTCAATGGAACTATTTCAAATTGTGCCTTCAGCATCTCACTTTTTTAAAAATTTTTTATTAATATTACTACAAAAAATACAATACAAAAACACAAAAACACAAGTACAGTCCATACACTACAGACACATACATTACAAATACAATACCAACACCAATAACATATAATTAGATATTTATACCCCAAAAATAGAATACAAACTAGTACCACACTTCCCAGGTAACTTAATATCCTTAATCACAAATTTCAATCAGGTTCCGTGGTATATAACTATAGGGAAAAAAAAGAAATCTCACTTTTAAGAAGCTCCCATTCCTCATGAACTCCCTTCTCTATTGGTATTTCTGACCATGGCATTGCTGTCTGTATTTCCCTAAGTTTGCTTAAACCAGCTTTCCTAAATTCTAGAATGTATGTCTGACTATGGTTGGTTCCCCTTTTTCTCCGTATAACAAACTATGCACCAAGATAACCAAACTAAGATACCAAAGCTGTCTCTGTTCCATAGCCAGGCCTGAAACCAGATTGAAATAGATCTAGTTAATCTGCTTTCACCCTGAAGGTGAAAAGCCACCACACGTTCCAATACCTTGCCCAAAAATAGTAGGTTGGACACTGGCTGATATTTATCCATTATAGTGGGATTCAGGGATGGCTTTTTCAGCAAAGACCTCACAGCTCCCATCTGGAGCTGTAAGCTGGAATGCTGCCTTGTTGTAGCCTGGCACTGACTATCCCTTTCACCCACTCAGCCAGTCTCCCTTTAGCTGTTTGATAAGCCAAGAAGGACAAGAATCTAATACACATTTGGTGGCTCTCAACAATCCAAGGATTCTGTCCACATCATCAAGCTGCACAAATTGAAAAAGTATCCATTTAAACTGGAGAAACAGGTGCCAAGGTTACATCTACTGGCATTATATCATCTACATCATTCAAGTCAGAGCGAATCTGAGTGATTTTATTTGTAAAGTACAGTGCAAATTCTTCATAGTGGGCTGCTGAGTGGTCTGAATTTTCTACTTGAGGGTATGTGTGCAAGAAAGCCCTGACCACTCGGAACAGCTTTGCTGGATAGCTCCCTGCAGATGCAGTGTTGGCAGCAAAAAATAATTTCTTTGCTGCCCACACTGCCATGGAGTAGGCCTTCAGATAGGCTATAGCCTTTGTTCAGTCAGATTTGCTTTAATCCTGACCAGATAATAATAATAATAATAATAATAATAATAATAATATTTATTTCTTACCCGCCCCTCTGTAAAACAATCGAGGCGGGGTACAACAAGGTTAAAAACAGATTACAGATTAAAATAATTCAAGAATTCCATCCCAACCTCCCCCCCCTTAAAATAGGATTAAATTAATTAAGTTTAAAATTAAATTACTAACAATAAAAGTACAATACATCATAGTACACAAAACCGCAATGCTGGCCACAGCATGGGTAGCGATAAAATACAGAGGGGGGGGGATAAGGAGTTGGGAATTGGCTAAAAGATTTTAGGAGCCAGGTAGATTATACAGTTTCAGGGAAGGCCTGCCGGAAGAGATGCGTTTTTAAGGCTGTTTTAAAACAGTCTAGTGATGTAATGAGACGCATCTCGTCCGGCAGGCCATTCCATAGCCTGGGAGCAGAAGCAGAAAAGGCCCTCTGGGAGGTCTGCGCTAACCTAGTCTTCATGGGCTGCAACAGATTTCTCCCAGAGGACCGAAGTGTGCGGGGGGGTTCATATGGGGAGAGGCGGTCCCTGAGATAAGATGGACCCAAGCCATGTAGGGCTTTAAAGATTAAAACCAACATCTTGCACTGTGCCCGGAAACTAATAATATGCCCATGATAACAGAACTGCTGAGGTTTCCCTCCAAGTAAGATCACTATCACACCATCCAGCATAGAAAATAAAGTCCAAAGTGTGCCCACCAGCACGAGTGCGTACTGATTCCACTTGGGACAGACCCATGGTTGTCATGGAGGCCGTGGAATCCAGAGCTGCTCCTGAAAGAACAGTCTTGGCATGGATGCTGAAGTCTCCCAGGATTACTAACTGTACCAACACTAACCCTGAGATCACTCCAGCTAGCTCACAAAGGGAGACTGTTGAGCAGCAGGGTGGGAAGTACACCAACCGAATCCCTATTCTGTCCCAGCTACTCACCTTTAAGAGACACACTCAAAACTAGTAGACTCTGGGAGAGGGCATCTGGTCAGGGGATGGAATCACAATAGACCACTGCAATGCCACCTCCCTGCCCCCCCAGGCCTTGCCTGCTGCTGCACAGAGAATCCTAGTGGGCAAAGCTGAGAAACCTTCCACCCAGCCCCATCCAACCAGCCTTTAGACTATCGTACTATAAAAAGTATGCCAAGATGAATGCTCTTCAGAATGTATCAGTACATTCAGAATTAAACATTTATAGGATGAGGAATTTTGATGGCAATATGGCAGGGGGCCCATGTTACAAGTTTATAATGATCTTAAAAATAATGCATGGCTTAATTATTATTATCCTTATTTTATCTAACTGTATTTACTAATGGGGTCATCAAGTAAAATAACAGCTAGATAATATGTGGGAAGTCTTTTTTTTTCTATTTTTTTCTTTATTTTTAACTAGGAAGAGAGGGCATGGGATTGAAACTTTAATGCATACATATTTAGATGCCTATATATGTGTTGTTTGGTTTACTTTTGGATATGTGTGTTGGTGTATGTATTTGTTCATGTATATTTACTTAATTAGCTATTGAATATAATAATTATATTTTATCATAAAAAATGCTTGGCTGATGCCACCTCCATCAAGTAATCATAGAATCATAGAATCATAGAGTTGGAAGAGACCACAAGGGCCATCCAGTCCAACCCCCTGCCATGCAGGAACTCCAAATCAAAGCATCCCCGACAGATGGCCATCGAGCCTCTGCTTTTTGCAGCTCTTTTTTGTGTCACGGAAAGGCCAGATCATGTTGTAGAAAGTAAGGTCATGTTGTCAAATGGGATTCAGAATTAGATTGAATAGAAGGGGATTGGCACATGAGAGAAAAGTGCCTATGTGAGCCTAAAGGTCCTGCAGACCTAGAGGCTGTACAGACCACCCCTAAGGGGCAGCATGCAGCTGTCTCTGTCTTCGCTGGATTGGGGCAGTGGCAACCGCACACTATGGCCTCGATCTGGCCTTTCCGTGACGCAAAAAAGAGCTGCAAAAAGCGCCTGCTTTTCGTGCCACAGCTTTATGGCGCTCCTTTGGTGCTATGTCATCTGGACACAGTGCCAGAGGAGATCTGTGAGACTGCCCGCCATGTGGTGTGGTATGTGGCATCATTCTGCCATGGGGCGAAGTTGGGTTGTTCAGATGCCATGATCCCATGCCAGCCTTCAAGGCCTGTCTGTACAGACCCTTACTCAAGTAACTGTTTCACTGTGCAGTTTTTACACTGTAGGTTGGCTTTCTGTCTGAAAAAAAGTATATTTCTTCAGAAAAATGCATGTGTAGTGGCAAATACAGTCAGACTTGATAGCTAGAAATTGAAGCCCACTGACTTATAGTGAGTCTTTATATGAATTAATATGCTTAGAATCAGGATGGTTTGTGAAATAGTTGTCTTGATTAAACTGCTTTTCTTCACTTAATTACAGTATGTGTGGTTATATGTTTTAGATATCCTAGGTCTCAACAGTTAATTTCTTCTCATTTTCCCTTCATGTCTAGTATATTTTGTTATTGCCATTTTTTGCGTGGCATCTGCAATGAGCCTATACAACTGTCTTTCTGCCCTAATTAGAAAAATACCATATGGACGTTGCAGGTATGGTTAATTTTTCCATGTTATTACTTGTGCGACAAGTAAACAAATGGCACACGCCCAGTGAGCACATGCTCCATTATTAACAATGAGGCATGAGCATACGTGGAATTCCCCTTACACAGGGGAGTCTGCAACAGATTCCCCCGCGTAAGGGAAGGACCCACTGTATTTTATTGGATTTTTGTTTCGGAAATTAAATGTTTTCCTGTGATTCTAAACAATATTGTCTCATTTTGCTACATTTACTTTGTATTAGTTTTCCCTTGAATTACAGGATAGCCGTCTTAAAGTTTATTTTATGGAATGGCAAGAAAATGATGAACATGGGTTTTTTTCTACTCTATGATATGATGTGCTAAATATTTCAGTTTATTACATGAAAGAGGGCTATCTTGATTTATTTCATCTTTTCTCCTCCACATTCTTTCTACAAACACCTTGTAGTAAATTTTCCAAAGTCAGTTCCCTTTATCAATGCCAGACAGTAGAGTGTATCATGCCTAATAAACTAATTAAAGCTCCCATACATTTTCTATTACTCTTAAAATCTTTTAAGCAAGAATGAATCATCACTGACAGTCTTACATTGCTTAATGGTGCTATTAAAGTGTGGGGATTGTTCTATTCCATTGGATGGGGACTTGTAAGGAAAGCATTGTAGTTCAGTAGTAGTGCATGCCTTTGGGCTAATTCCAACAGCAGTTCAACTTCTAGTACACCTTTGAAATTAATAGAATCTATTGGCCATTACAAGTCCTGTTGATTTTACTGGGTCTCTTCCAGGTAGGATTAATGTTGGGTTTAAATTTTTGTACTGAGAAGGTCTTGATTCAGTGTATGACATTTATAGGTAAACTAAGGCCCCATCTGCACAGGACAAAAGGCCAGTGTTCACCTTGGCCTAGTGTCGTCTTACCTGGATACTGCATACAATTAACCCTGGGCTGGAATCAGGTAGACTGGATGTGGACTGAGTGAATCTTGTCCAATCCCTACTCAAAAGGCCCTTAATCCAGTCTAAAAAGATCAGCTGTTTGCAGTGGAATTTCTCTAAAACACGGCCCTGGCAGTTCCACATGCCCCATACATCCTCTCTGAATGTTCCTCTGTGACTTGTGACATTGGAAGGGGGCACCTGGCCATGTGGGTGTAGCCAGGGACCCCATTACCATTCTTACAGCCTGTGGTGGTGGTCTTCAGAGAGGATGTGACAGCAGTGACAGGTAAGGGGCACACAGTGGTGGTGGATCCACAGCACAGTGGCTGGTGGGCAGGTGGGTGAACACCCATCCATTGCCATGCCAGCCTGGCAACTGACCCAAGGCAGGGTACCACATGCTTGACCCATGCTATCCTGCTCATCTGTTTAGGCCCTAAGATTCAAAATATAATACAACTGAGGTTCTTGCAATTACAGTGAGCCCTTTGTATATGTGGGGGATCCCGTTTATTCCTGTGGGCATGCGCACTGTGGGCACACACACCATTTTAACTCCCCAGGCTTGCCGTGCACAGAGGTTTGAATCCACGTATGGCAAGGCCGCCTATGGCGTGGGTGTGCTGTTCAATTAAGTTCAGTAAGTTCTAATCATGAGTAGATATTGACTGCAACAGTAGTTCTCAAATGTTCAAGAACTAGTCTAAATCAAAAAGTATAACTTAGGCATGAGAGCCAGTGTGGTGTAGTGGTTTGACAGCTGGACTGCGACTCTGGAGAGCAGGGTTCGAATCTCTGTTCACCCACGAAAACCAGTCAAACTCTCTCAGCCTCATATGATGGCAATGGCAAACCCCCGCTGAAGAAACTTGCTAGGAAAATCCTATGATAGGTTTGCCTAAGAGTTGTCATAAATCAGAAATGATTTAAAGACCCAACACACACACACACACACACACCTTATCAATATAGGAAATTGCCTTATACTGACATAGATCACTGGTCTGTCTAGTAAAGAATTGTCAACCCTAACAGTTACAGCTCTCAAATTCCATCACTGCCTGGGGAAACTAGAAATGAAACCTGTGGTACACTTTGGTCTTTGAGCTACCAGCCTGATTAATATTAAGCCTAGCCTGAAAAAGCTGGCCTAATGTATTTTTAATATAAGGGCTCATTATGTACACCCGATAATGTTTATAATAAATAATATAGTTCAATTGTGTAATAATATAGCGTAATAAAAAATGAAGAGTAAAGCTGAAGAAGAAAACAAAAACAATCATCAGACCAAAATATAGTCTAAAAATATCCCAAAAGAATTTATTAACAAATTAAGAAACAGATCTGTGCTATTAAAATTAATTGACCGGGAACCAGAAGAAGTATGGGCAAGCCAAGGACATAATTAAAGAAGAATGCAGAAATATACTATTGACAGCAAAAAAGAAAGAGAAGAAACAGTGGATGACATATGAAACACTTCAAGGAGTAAACGAAAGAAGAGAGCCAAAAGTAAAGGAAGATAAGAATAAAGCCAGATTCGTGAATGCAACTGTACAACGACTAGTGTGCAAGGATAAAGAGAATTATTATAACAAACAATGCAAAGAGATAAATAACAACAACAACAAAAGAAGAACAAGAGACTTCTTCCATAGCATCTGAGAACTTAAAGGGAAATTCAGACCATGAGCCAGGATGCTATATGACAAGAAGAAGAACATTGTGCAAGATCAAGAACAAATAAAAAGCTTCTGGAAGCAGTACACTGAAGAGTTATATAAAAGAGAGGAAAAATGAATGACACGTGGAACAAGGAACCATATGAAGATGAACCCCAAATTCTAGAAAGTGAGGTGGACGCTGCAATAAGAGAAATTGAGAAGAATAAATCACCAAATGATATTCCAATTGAATTGCTACAAGCCACACTAAAATATGCCAACAAATATGGAAAACAAAACAGTGGCCAACAGACTGGAAGTGATCAATATATATCCCCTGTTCTATTAGAACAGCATGTGGAGAAACAGAATGGCTCCCAATCATTAAAGGAGTCAGGCAAAGCTGCATCCCCTCATTCTACTTGTTCAACTTGTATGAAGAAAACATCATACGAACAGCAGACTTAGACTCAGAAAAAGGAGGAGTAAATGTAGGAAGAATCAATATCAACAATCTGATATGTGGATGATACCATACTACTATCGGAAAACATCACAGACTTGGAACAATTACTAAGGAAGGTCAAAGAAGCAAGTGAAAAGGCAGGCTTAAGCTGAACAATAAAGAAAACATAAATAATGAACACAGATATATAAAAATTCAACCTAGACTATAAGGAAATTGAAATAGTTAAAGAATATAAGGAAATTGAAATAGTTAAAAAATTCCCTTACCTTGGATGTAACACTGATCACAGTGGAGACTGGAGTCAGGAAATCAGAAGACTGGGAATGGGAAGAGCAGCTATGAAAGAATTAGACAAGATCACAAAAAGCAAAACTATATAACTGAACACTAAAGTAAGAATTGTCCAAGCCATGGTATTCCCTATTACCATTCTATTGCTGATTACTCCAGTTGGTGTGAGCAGGATGGTGAAGAAGGTAGATAAGAGGAAAACCAACTCAATTGAGATGTGGTGCTGAGAAAGACTGTTAATGATACCATGGACAGCCAAGAGGATAAACAAATGTGTCCTTGAGCCGAAATATCCCCAAGAAGCCAAGATTATCAAATTGAGGCTGTTGGACTTTGGCCATGTCATGAGAAAGCATGATTCATTGGAAAAGACAATAATGCTAGGAAAGGTAGAAGGTAGTAGAAAAAGAGAACGACCACATGCTAGATGGATAGACTCAAGGGCTATACAGATTGGGCCGAAGTGGTGGCCCCATTCCAGTCTTCAGAGGACGCAAAAAGAAGCTACCCTAAGCAGCTCTTTTTTGCACTCTCTAAAGGGCAGCATATCTGTGTGGCGTGATTATGGCCCTTCGGCATCGTGCTGTTTGGATGCGTAGCCAGAGGGCTGTTATCATGGTGCACACTGTGTGGACTGGCATGTGCCAAAACGGCACCCTGGCGGCTTTGTAAGGGCATCGAGCGTCAAGAAGTTTAGCCCACAGGCTGGCGCTTTTCACCGGTCTGTACAGGGCCTTTATCAGGGAGTCACAGCCATGAAACAACAAGAGCTGAGTAGAGCAGTGGAGGACAGGGGACCTTGGAGATGTCTCATACACAGGGTTGCTATGCATTGGGGGTGACTCGAGGGCAGTTAACAACAAAAATTGTGTAAGCCACAAAATTATTACGCAGCATTAGTGTATACAATTAAGGATCTAAGGGGGTATACATATGTACAAACTAATCATTTTAGTTCAGATATTTTAATAGCTTGGCATGAGCTTTTGGCTGTCACAATTTGTTTCAGATATATAGGTAAAACTGGAGGCTTTGAGTCTAAAACAGTTAAGTTGTTAGCAAGTGTTCTGTTCCTTTAAAGTACCCTTACAAGTCTTTATAATATGCATTGAAACCATGGTTCTTACTCAGCTTGCAAATATTTATTTTGCACCTTTATTTTTAGATTCCCATGTTTCAACAAATTCCTTGAAGTGCGACTCTTTTTTCTTGCTACATTTTGCATAGCATTGGCAGTTGTTTGGGCTGTGTTTCGAAATGAAAATCAGTAAGTGAAGGATTCAGAATTTCTTTCCTTTAAAATATGGCAGTCCAGATAATTCAATGAAATAGTTGTTGATTTATTATGTGCCTGATTGATAGCCACCTGGGAACTCTTTGTCTACTCCACTGAACTCTACGATGGAAGGAAGGTGGCATATATCCATGTACTGAATCAGGTTGACAAACTGGGATTATCCAGATGTTTAACACAATTCCCATAATCCCTGACTAATGATTATAGTGGTAGCATTTGGAGCTCAACAGTTCAAATACAATAAACAGTTTATTGTATAAATAAATCAATAAACAAAACATGTACTTCCTCCTGCTTTCTGTTACATTTACTATTTTTCTTTTTGCCTTTCAAAACACTACTCCCAAAGGTCAAGGGCTGCTCTGGTGTAGCATTCCAGTTCAACAGCCCTGTTCCTTCCACATTAGTTGGACTAGAACTACTCATCATTAGCTATCATGGATGGTGTGATAGAAGTTGTAGTTGTGTGGTGAATTGGGTTGGGGAAGATTGGACTGGGCACTTGCTACTGCACAAGTCTGTGTGATTCCAAGTCTTAAAGTGCAATCTTATGTGTGATTTTCAAGAAATAACTCCCAGTATGTTCAGTGGGGTTGATTGCTGAGTGTGTTCAGCCTGAATCCTATTGTTAGTCCCAGGTAGAGTAGACCTACTGAATAAATGGGATTTATAGAAGTATTGGCTCACCATCTAGTGAATGATTCAATAGTTGGAACTATCAATACAATTCAGGCTTTGGTCTAGCAAATCTAAAACACTGTGTGTAAGTCTAACAATTTCATTTTTATTTTAGCTGGGCTTGGATTTTGCAAGATATCTTGGGAATTGCTTTCTGTGTGAATTTCATCAAAACTCTCAAAATGCCCAATTTCAAGGTATGGTAACCCATCTATTTAGCTAAAATGAATTAACTTGCTAAATTCCAGAGAATTACATTGATGAGCTACAGGGAACATTGTCACAGTTTTTGATGCATAAGCTGCTGTTTGTAAAATATCTCTTGAAGTTGGCGTTTAGCAAACAAATCTTCTTCATACAAATTTGTTGAAAGTGTTGTTTAACCTTTCCAGCTAAGTAGAAACTGTCTTCCAGAGAGCTGAGAAGATTATAAACCTTTGTGTTTCCCTTTTCTCCTGGCTTCATTTTTATTTTTACTGGTAACCGTAATTTGCTTTCTTGAGATGGACAAGACATTGGGAGGTGTGGGGAGATACCCACCTTGCAGCTAGATTTTGATTAAGTGTATATATTGTAGACATGCACTTTAAAATATGGTTGATTGAAAGACGTCTAATGCAGGGGCACTAGATTCCTTGACATAAGTGAGTTTCTAGTTCTAGGCCATAGTCTTAAAGATGGTTTTGAAAAGTGAATGTTGTAACCTTTGGGAATTATTTTAGTTTTTATTTTGTTGTAGTTGTGTGCCCACAAGTCATTTTTTTTACCTAAGGCAAACAGAGTTTTCTTGGCAAGTTTATTCAGCAGAGGGTTGCCCTTGCCATCCTCTGAGGCTGAAAGAGTGTGATTTGCCCAATGTCACTCAATGGATTTTTATGCTCAAGCAGGGAATTGAACCCTGATCTCCAGAGTCGTAGTCCAACGCTCAAACACTAAACCACACTGGGTCATTGAGGTCATTGTCACCCATCACTAAGTAACAGGCATCTGCTCTTGGACATATTTTTCTGAAAACATCTAGTAACCTTTCCTAACATGTAGTATAAGGAAAATACTTCTGCTTCCTTCAATTTCTTCCTCTTATAGTGAAAGCAACAGTTTTTATTTTAATTAAATTAAATTTATTTAAAATAATTTATTTTATTTTAATGTATATATATTATTAGGGTTTTTTTATTTTCTCTTTTCATAATGAATTGGTGATCCAGCTGAAAATTATGTTGTATCTAATTCTTTTCTCTGTATTTTTACTGAAGCTTTGTAGAATAAAAAGAAAACGGGAAAACAAAATGTTAGGGAATTGGGTACGTCCATGAGCTGAAAATTGAGCCTAAATACAGTATGAAGCTAGTGTCTTTCAATGTTATACTTTTATTAAAACATGATATGTATGAAGGCTACTCATATAGTTTATAAAACTAATATGGTGGTTATCTGTTCTTCAGTCATGTGTGATTCTCCTAGGCCTACTTCTTTTATATGATGTATTTTTTGTCTTCATCACACCATATCTTACAAAAGTAAGTACACAGACTTCTGACTATACTTTACAAATGTCAATGTTTTAATGAAAAATTTTGCTTAAGTACAGTGGAAGGTCTGTAGATTTTTTCTTTATAACATTTCCAAAATCCGTCCATATCTCTAGTGGTCTCACGTTTAGATTACTGTAACCTTCTCTTGGCAGGACTTCCTCTCTCTCACCTCCACCCAGTAATTTCTGTTCAGCAATCAGCTGCTCGTATTATCTCACTCGCTCGCCGGTACAACCATGTCTCCCCCCTATTGTCATCCCTTCACTGGCTCCCCTTTCCCTTCCGCATTCAGTATAAGCTTCTCTTGCTCACTTTCAAAGCCCTGCATGGACTGGCTCCTCTCTCTGAATTTTTGTCCCTACATTCCCACCCGTTCCCTCCGTTCTGGTAGCCAAGGTCTCCTGTCCCAGTCCAGGATTTCCACTGCCCTGTCCTGGATTTGTCCCTTCTCACTTGCTGCCCCTCACTCCTGGAACCTCCTTCCCTTACAAGCACGGCTCAACAAGTCTCTAACCAGCTTTAAAACTGAGCTAAAGACCATATTGTTTAGGGAAGCGTTCCCAGGAAGTTTGTGACTGTGATCTGATTGTTTTGATGCTTGATTAATATTTGACATCTGCTGTTTTAACTTGTTTCTTATGATGTTCTAATTTGTTGTTTTAATCTCTAGATTGTACGCCTTAGGCAGGCTTTTTTATATATTTCTGATTCTATTTTGTTTTTGTACAGCGCCGTGTACACTTACGGCACTTTATAAATAAAACTAATAATAATAATAATAATAATAATAATAATAGAAGCACATTCTATCTAGGTTTGGTTTGTCAGATGGCCATGGCAAATTGCTATCTAGATGACATACTTCCAAACATAGTATGAAGCTATATATGGAGAACTGTACGTAGAGTAGTGCACTAAAAATTATTAATCCTTATATACCAGGGTAGGATATTTTTGTCTACAACAGTCAAATTATATTGCAGAATGCACACAGAATTAGACATAGAAGGTGCACATTCTATGGTATTGTCACTTGCATAGCTGTAAAAATGTCCCCAAATTTTAGCCATTTGTTATCTTCATTCCCCTCCTCCTGAAATCAAAAAATATAACTGATACCTATTGATTTTTTTAATATTTATTGGGAAACCATGATGCAACAAAGCAGAATCGATGTGCTCTTCCATTTTTTCTTCCAAATTTATTCCATTTAAGGACATCATAATTAATTGGGATCAGGAAATGCTCCATTATACAATAAAATGTATATTTTATTTTATATTAACTTACCTGATTCTTTTACTTATATTCTACATGGTGTTTTGACATTCTGAGTGTTTTGATGGAACATTCTTGATTCTGTACACATGACTATTCCTTTGGATGTGGGACATTTTTATACCCTGCAATCCATTGGAATTCATCTTGGGGGAAGAAAATGTCCCACAAATTGCACAAAGAAAAAAAATCTCTATTGCATGAGGGTTAATGCTGCACTACAATTAAAACAGATGCACCTTTAAAAGAAACACAACAGAAAATAGAAATGAGCAATGAGAGCAAACAAGATTTTAAAAGGATAAATAATCCAGTTCTTAAAATTTAAGAGAAGGAAGAGTGGAAAAAAGAGAAAAAATATATCTTGGATGATACAAAATAAAAATGCCAGAGCAAGTTCTCAAAGTGAGGGAAATAAAGAATATTGGCATATTATCTTTCTATCTGTCATTCTAAAAAATCCAAAACAGTGGAGCCTTGACTATTGCTCAGTGCAGCCTTAGTCCTTTGGGTGGCACTGTGATCACATAAAATGAGAATGCCAGTACTACTATGCATACTAGTAACAGCTCCTGCTTCATTTTTTAAAGAATCCTTAATTCCAATGCTTTTAAAGGAACAGCCAATTCACCATGATAAACTAATTATAAAAATATAGGGAATAATATTTGAAAGGAGTTAATAGTTAATAGACACACTTTTACAGTGTTTTTCTTGCTGTTTATTCAGCACTGAGCTCTGCATTGCTGATTTGCCTGAAGTTCCTTTCCAGTTTTGGTATAACATTTCATTCTTTTGAATCTCATGAAATTTTATTCAGTTGATACAGTTTAGAGCTTGGTGCTAACAAACTGATTTCTCTAGAATGAGGGATTTTTTTCTAGCTGTTGCACTTGTAGCAGTCAACTGTGGTCTAGTTTTGATTTTTTAAAAAGATTAATCCTCCTTTATAGGTATATCTACAATTTGTTGAGCTATAAAGGGATTGTATTTCATTCTATTTTATTTTTCATTTATTCTTTTTTACGTTGAGTTTACAGTAAATAATATAGTTGGGTTTTTTAAAATTTCAGAATGGAGAAAGTATAATGGTTGAAGTTGCAGCCGGTCCATTTGAAAGCAGTGAAAAGGTAGGCATCTGTTCTTTTGAAAAATATGTAATTTTTTATTCATAATATATGAATATTACTACATTTTCATTGCTGCTGTTGTAGTTAGCTTATATTAGTCCGTAATCCATGTGAAATGCAGCACTTTGAAATCCTTTTAATTTGAGAGAATGCTAAGGAAATGTTTACTTCAAAATGCTGCACTTTGCCTGGATTATGCCCAAGGTTTTTTGGGTTTTTTTGTTTTGTTTTGTTTTTGGTATTATGTGCAGACAAATCGCCGTATTTTTTTCTTTACTTTACTTTCAAGTATTAAAAGCTTGTTGACTTGGGTTTGATCCTAGAATGATGGAAACTTGGTGGAAGCGTCTTCTGAGCGGTCAGCTCCTCATGAGAAAGTAAGGACTGCATTTAAGATATGTTCACTGGCTTTTGAATAGCATCCTCTGAAAAAGAGTTCCCTTTGGGGAAAATTCTGACTCTCCCTCTCTCCAAATTGATATCTCCAGGGCCTGGATTTCAATGCCAGCCCGCACTTTTAAACAATCTAAAATTCAGTCTGATTTTCTTACTTCACATGATGCATTTTCTTAACATTGTTGTGCATAGTGTCCTGTCTCTCATAGACATGCATTTTTGTCTTGACATGGATAACAGCCCTGGTGGCGCAGTGGTTAAATGCCTGTACTGCAGCCACTCACTCAAAACCATAAGGTGGTGAGTTCAAGACCAGCAAAGGGCTGAAGCTCGACTCAGGCTTGCATCCTTCCGAGGTTGCTAAAATGAGTACCCAGATTGTTGGGGGCAAATCGCTTACAATTGTAAACCGCTTAGACACTCCTTAAGGGTATGAAGCGGTATATAAATGAAGCTGGAAAAAAATGCTTGGTCATACTTAAGCATCTTGATCCCTGTTTCCTTAATTCAGGTCCTTCATGAATCCAAATGTCTGCATAAATTAGATGAGTAAATGGTTCTGCTAAAAATTTGATCTTTCTTTCTTGAATATTCTTTGGTTTGACTTATGTGAGAATCTGAAAACTCTGTTTTGCAGTTGCCAGTGGTAATCAAGGTACCTAGGCTGCAATTGTCCACAGCGGTGTTATGTTTTTTGCCATTTTCATTACTTGGATTTGGAGATATTGTTGTTCCAGGTAAGTTGTCTTCTTCAGCATTTATAGTTTGATTGTGAGTTCCTGCATGGCAGTGGGTTGGACTGGATGGCCCTGTTGGTCTTTTCCAACTCTATGATTCTATAAGATTCTAGAGCTTTAAAAACCTTCCTTTTTGCACTTGGACTCCTAGAATCCTCCATGGCCATGTGGTAGGAGAAGGGAAGTCTGGAATCTGCTTTTCTCCAGATCTGGAACGATTGTATTCATGATCACAAAAGGACTAAAATCATGTCATTAAAGCTGTTACTAATAATCTTTTTTTAAAAAAAGGATGAGCAAAAAGAGTTCATAACAACGCAAACAGACGTTTGTACTGTGTGAGATACTTCACTCATGTGCTGCTTTGTAACAATGGGTTATAATTATTAAGAACTTAATAGAAGCCTTGTTGTATCAGGCCAAAGGTATGTTTACATTCTGTTTACAGAATAACCATTTGATTTCCTATGGGAAGTTCACCAGCACAACATACGTCAACTGCCCCTTCCATCTTACATTCCTTGGCAGAGGACTATTGCCTGTGATAATATGGGAAATATACATCCATCTTGACTAGTCATCATTGATGGTCCCATTCCATGAACATTGAATTCCTTTTTAAAAAACATCCAAGGTGGCAGCTATTAATGCATCCAGCACAGTTTAGCTATATGAAGTGTAAAAAAATATTTCTATCTTAGCTTCTGGGGTAGGCTGGGCAAAGTAGGCTGGGCAAAGTATGGCCTGCAGGCTGCATGCAGCCCCCAGAGGTAAAAAGAACTGCAAAATGTCAAATTCTTCTGTTTCCAAATGCCCTCTTGAAGAGAGGCCTTTTTTGGTAAACAGGAAGTAACATGCTCCCTTCTTAAAAAACAGCTTCTCATGGGCCTAAAATGGCCCAGAAAGGTCCCAAAACATGCCCCAAATGCCCCTTGTTTCCCCAAGAAGGCATTTGGAGCAAGAAAAAACTATGTGGGGGAGTGTGCCCTCCAAGCTCTTCTGAAGTGCTAATTTAACCCCCTACACAGTTGCCCATTGCTGACCTAGGTTCTAGTATAATAAGAAAGGGTGAAAGTCTTTCTGCACATCTTGCATAATTTCATGACGCCTCTTACTTGTCTTTTTCCTCAAGCTAAATATCCCCAAACATGGTAGTCTTTCCTCATAGGACTGTTGCTCAAGTTCTAAAAGGTTCTGAGCTGTGCCCTGCACACGTGCAGATCACCCACTTGTGTGAGGCACAGAGATCATGAAGAAGAACCAGCATTATACATTATTTTCTAAATGTGGTTGCACATCTGTGGTTGATTTGGGTAAAAGTGATACTGGCATTTTTATTTTCAGTTCCTATTCTGATTACAGCTAATGTTAAGCTTCCCATTCTGATTACAGCTAATATTAAGCTTCTTAATAATTCTATGACTAATCATAGATTGTTTTTTTTTTAAATGTGCTGTTTTTTAAAAAATGTGCTTGGATCATAGGGTTTTCCCCCCCAGGAGTCAGACTTGGAATTGTTTAGTTTATTAATTCAGTCTACACTGAACAGCTCCTTTCTAGCCTTACATGGAGATGGTGGGGACTAAATGTGGAAACTTCTTTATGCAAACTGTGTGCTGTACCACTGAATTACTGCTGTACTACAGTCCACAGTATAAAATCTGATCCTAAGCAGGTCATAAGTAGGTCCCATTGATCTCTGTGGGACTTACTTCCATGAAAAAATGATTTATAAATTAAGGTTTGCTGCCATTTCTATGCATTTGAGTTCAGAAGGATTTACTTTCAGTCTTTGAATTAATTATAAGGGAAAACTGCATCTTACCCAAACATGTCTTTTCATCTCCCATTCTATAAACAACATGCAAAAGGCTTCCAGAAAATTGGGGGAGGCCTGGCAGCCTTCTCAGCACTGAAACAGGGCAACTAACACAAACAGAACCAAATCTAGCTGTCTTCTGTGTTGTAATGGCCATTCACATTGGACTTTAGCTCCCAGTCTTTTTTGTTGATTCTGCTGTTGATATTCAAAGATGTACCTTGGGGGCAGAGGGGCAGGCAAGGTAACTAGCTAAAGAAAGCTGTCTGCAGTCCTGAAAGCTGTCCTGTCTGCAGACCTGTGGAGGCAGGCTCCTTTTTAAAACAAAAGATGAAAGATCCTTCATAAGCATTGGCAGAAAGCCCTCCTCTCAACTGCTGTCACCCCAGCCAGTAATTTAAACACTGCTTACTTCTGAATGCAAGCTAGCATTTCTGGTGTCTTCATTCTCTTTCTATAAATGCTATTTCTGATCTGTCTTTTTGACTTTTTAGGACTCCTGATTGCTTATTGTCATAGGTTTGATGTTCAGACCAGCTCTTCCTCTGTGTATTTCATTTCCTGTACTATAGGTAAATATCATTTTAATACAATATGTTGACAACACATATTTAAATCTGCATCTGAAGGACCACATCTCTCCATATGAGTTTGCTTGGATTTTAAGATCTTTCAAGAGACCTTTCTCATGGTTCCACCACATTCGCAGGCATGTTTCAAGAGGACAAGAGTGTGGGCCTTATTTGTTGCTGCTTCTAGATTGTGAAAGTCGTTTTCCAGGGCAGGTTAGGCTGGGCCATGTCTCATTGTCCTTCTGGAAGCAGGCTTCTCTCAGTCCCACCAGCATTGTAAGTATGGTTGGTGGGAACGTGAGAGAGGGCCTTCTCAGCGGCTTCCTCTAGATTCTAGAACTCCCTTCCCAGGGAAGCCAGAATGGCTCCCTCCATGTTGTCCTTCCTCCAGCAGGCTAAGACCTTTTTGTTCAGACAGGGTTTTAAAACAGAAAGTTTTTAAAGAACGTCCTGGGAGTATTGTGCAGTTTTAAAGTGTATGATATTTAGGTGCTTTTATCTTTTTAAAAATTGTATTATATTTTTAACAAATGATCTGTTTTAATATTGTAATAGTTTGATTCTGTTTTAATTGTCACTTTTGTAAATTTTTAATTGTACTGTGCTTTTAAACTGTAAGCTACTTTGAGTCCCAATTTTGGGGAAAAAGAGGGATACAAATACATCAATAATATGCCTGCAGTGACACCATGAAACTATACTAGTCCAATAACTCTTTTTAAAATATTTGTCTTTGTTTACAGCTTATGCTGCTGGCATGTTGATCACATTTTTGAGTCTTGTACTAATGAGGAAGGCACAACCAGCGCTCCTCTATTTAGTACCATGCACGCTTATTACCAGTGCACTGGTTGCTTGGTATCGTAAAGAGATGAAAAAGTTCTGGGAAGGCAACAGTTATCAGGTAGGCAGATGACATACACTAAACACTTTTCTAAGTGGGGACATGGTGAGGTTAAAAAAATATTCAATTCTAAAAGATGTTTTATATAGTAGGTACCATAAAGAATATGTTGTTTGGGAAAGTGTATGTAGGTCCCATCATTTGGAGGCAAGCTGATTTTTTTCTTTAAACAGTTGTTTGATGCTGGTGATGGAATACTTTGGAAGGGCTTCTACATTAATCTCACAAAGATGGAGTATTGAATTTTTAGTAGGTGGAGAATTATTCAGCTTATTAATTTCATTGGGGTTACTGTTTTCCACTCAAGGCAACATGACAGCACAGATATGTCCATAAAGTAACTAGGGGTCAGGATGGTCTCAGAGAAGTAGGCGTATCACTGTGCAAACACCATTTGGTTGTCAATAGATCCATGTACATTTCTTGTCCTTTTTGCCACCAGGGTCCAGAATCTAATAAAATCTTTTCCACAATTTCCTGGCTTAGCTCCATTCAAGTCTGAAATATATATTCAGTAAGAAGAATGCATTTGAGTCATTATGGCTATGTAGTTTGCCCAGAAAATCTGTGAAATGGCTACTGAGTTCACATGAATCTTTGAGATGAACATATTTTAAACAAATGGCTTTCAGAAGAACCTAGCTTGTCTATGCAAGATAGAAAATAGGAGATTTTGAGGTTTATGTTTTATTTTGTATAAGTATCAGCACCTGGTACTCTGTACAATAACAGCTTAGTAAAAAGAAGCATCTTACTTATTTTGCATTTTTTCTTGTTCACATAATGATTGTCTTTTGCCCAAAGTAGGAAAGGTTTTCTTTGCTTTTGATGATGTTGGCAACGAACTGTAATTTTGTCTAGTCTGTACTATTATAGAGAATGGGGCAGAGCCACATGTACATTAGTGAATACTCTTTCACACAGAAATACTCTTTGGAATAAAAAGCCAACATGTCAGGTGTCAAGCTATGTTTTCAGTGCAGAGTGCATTTTTTATGGACGAGGATTTTAATTTTAGTTATTTAATATATTTATATAATAGTTCAATACAATCTTCCTGAGCTCTCTGTACGGAGTCTTCTTGAGATTAAGCTTCAGTTTATTGGCTTTCTTCTAGTGTCAGAATTGGAACATGTGGCTCCCCCAATTGTAGCTGGACTGCAGATTCAATTTTCCCTCACCTTTGGCTGTACTAGCTGTGTATCTGGAATAGCAACTGTTCCACACCTCAGAGCTAATCTATTACCAAATTCAACCACCAGTTCAGCACTTCTACTTCCTCACCTGATTGAGAAAATAAAAAGAACCAGAAGTAGGTGTAATCCACATAATGATATCTTACTTGAAATCTTTGGGTGATATCTCTGAGCAGATATTAGAACCATGAGGGACCAGATGGTACTTGATGACATGTCATCATTTATATACCATGGCGCCAAAGAAATATCCCCTGTTACTGCTTTTGGGGAGGACCCTGTAAATAGGAGAAAAATCACTGCACCACTCTACACTTTGCTTTTAGCACTAATCTAATCACGTATGTCCATTTCACATGATTTAATTATATGTTATAGTGCAGATATAAATTTACCATCCTCACGAAGAAGACAGCTAAGGAAACTGGACTGTAACTCCTACATTCATACTAAGTTCTTTAAGAAAGATTGAAGTAGTTTACTTCCCATCTCAGTTTAGTTTCTATATATGCTCATTCAGTTGGATGAGATTATAAGGTTTATGTATGTACTAGAAAAGATCAGTTTTCAGCAGATATTCAGAACTATGTGTATTACCGGTATAAATATATCGTATATACTCGACTATAAGTTGAGAAATTTATGTCCCAAAATGGACTCCAAAATCATGGGTAGACTTATATACGGGGCAATAAGTTAGTACTGCTTATAAGTTCCTAAAAGATGTGCCCTCCTTCCTCTGTAGCCAGGGATCTTTAAACAGCTTCTTCTTTGAGTCCCTGCGTGTTCGTCTCTCTCTCTCTCTCTCTCTATCTTATCCTTCAGCCTTCCTTCATAGCTGCTGCTGAGGCTAGGGACACAGAGAGAGAGAGAGAGTATGCCCAGGTTTGTACCCTGTTTTGCAAGCCACAGACCTTGGAAATCCTGGAGGTGAAGAGGAGAGAGAGAGAGAGAGAGAGAGAGAGAGAGAGAGGTCTGTTCCCCCACTTTTTTTTTGCAAGCCGTAAGCCTTGGAAATCTTAGGGGTGAAGTGGAGAGAGAGAGAGGTCTGTCCCCCCCCCCCCCCCTTTTGCAAGCCATGAGACTTGGAGATGCTTTTGGTAAAGGGGAGAGAGCAAAAGAGTGCTGAGGTATGTTTCTCCATTTTCCATGTGACCCTTGGAAGAGGTCCAGAGAGGGAGATGTAGAGGGGGAAGTGGTGCTTTGTTTCCTCCTTTAAATCTTTTGTAACATGCCCCAGTGTTTGACCCTCAACTTAACAAAATCCCCCAAAAGCCCAAAACTGCCCTTGACTTATATATGAGGTTTATACACAAGTTTATACTGTACGCAATAAAACTTCCTAATGTGTTTCAAAGCATAACCACATTGAGGGACATGTTGACAAAAGCTCTACATTTATAACTGACTCAAGCAAACATTGGCTAGGGGTTTAGTGTAGGCAACATCTCTGTAGAAGAGAGCAAAAGGAGGTTTTTAAGCAGAGGCTGGATGGCCATCTGTCAGGGATGCTTTGATTGGGAATTCCTGTATGGCAGGGGGTTGGACTGGATGGCCCTTGTGGCCTCTTCCAACTCTATGATTCTATGATTCTATGAAAAGCCTAGTTTCCCAGGGTTCATAGAATCATAGAATCATAGAGTTGGAAGAGACCACAAGGGCCATCCAGTCCAACACCCTGCCATTCAGGAACTCCAAATGGCCATCCAACCTCTGCTTAAAGACCTCTAAGGAAGAAGACTCCACTACACTCTGAGAGAGTGTGTTCCACTGTCGAACAGCCCTTACTGTCAGGAAGTTCCTCCTAATGTTGAGGTGGAATCTCTTTTCCTTCAATTTGCATCCATTGTTCCACATCCTAGTCTCTGGAGCAGCAGAAAACAAGCTTGCTCCCTCCTCAATATGACATCCCTTCAAATATTTATACAGGGCTATCATATCACCTCTTAACCTTCTCTTCTCCAGGCTAAACATCCTCAGTTCCCTAAGGCGCTCCTCATAGGGCATGGTTTCCAGACCCTTCACCATCTTAGTTGCCCTCCTTTAGACACGCTCCAGTTTCTCCACATCCTTTTTGAATTGTGGTGCCCAGAACTGGACACAGTATTCCAGGTGGGGCCTGACCAAAGCAGAATAGAGTGGCACTATTACTTCCCTTGATCTAGACACTATACTTCTATTGATGCAGCCTAAAATAGCATTGGCCTTTTTAGCTGCCGCATCGCACTGCTGACTCATGTTCAACTTATGGTCTACTTGGACTCCTAGATCCCTTTCACATGTGGTCTCATTCAGCCAGGTGTCCCCCATTTTATATCTGTGCATTTCATTTTTCTGCCCTAAGTGCAGAACCTTACATTTCTCTGCGTTGAATTTCATCTTGTTAGCATTGGCCCAGCTTTAGAAACCTGAATAGACTAGAGTCTATTCAGGTCACTTTGAATTTTGATCCTGTCCTTTGGGGTATTAGCTATTCTTCCTAATTTGGTGTCATCTGCAAATTTGATAACTAGGCTCTCAATACTGTCATCCAAATCATTAATAAAGATGTTGAATAGGACTGGGCCCAGGACAGAACCCTGTGGCACCCCACTGGTCACTTCTCTCCAGGATGAAAAGGAACCATTGTTGAGCACCCTTTGGGTTTGGCCAGTCAACCAATTACAAATCCATGTAACAGTTAACTTGTCTAGCCCACATTTTGCAAGCTTGTTAGCAAGAATGTCATGGTGAACCTTGTCAAAGGCCTTACTGAAATCGAGGGATACTATATCCACAGCATTCCTTTCATCTACCAAGCTGGTAATTTTATCAAAAAAAGAGATCAGGTTTGTTTGGCATGACTTGTTTCTCTGAAACCCATGTTGACTATTTGTGATTATGGCATTGGCTTCTAAATGTTCACAGACTCTCTGTTTAATTATCTGCTCTAGAATCTTTCCTGGAATTGATGTCAGACTAATTGGACGATAATTGTTGGGATCCTCTTTTTTCCCCTTTTTGAAAATGGGGACAACGTTTGCCCTCCTCCAGTCTGCTGGAACTTCTCCTCTTCTCCAGGAGTTCTCAGAGATTATTGCCAGTGGTTCTGATATTGCCAGTTCTTTTAATACCCTTGGATGTAGTTCATTTGGTCCTGGAGATTTATATTCATTTAGGTTAACCAGGTATTCCTGTACTATCTCTTTACTTATTCTGTGTTGAAATTCCCCTATTCTGTCTTCTGCTCCATTATCCTTAGGTTGAGCACCCTTTGCCCTTTCTGAGAAGACTGAAGCAAAGGTGTTGAGTAATTCTGCCTTTTCTCTGTCCCCTGTTAGCATTTTGCCATCTTCTGCATGCAGTGGCCCAACCGTTTCCTTCTTCTTCCTTTTGCTGCGGACATACCCAGAAAAGCCCTTTTTATTCTTCTTAACCTCTTTCGCAAGCCTGAGTTCATTCTGCGGTTTATCTTTTCTGACTTTACCCCTACACTATTTGTTTGAATTCCTCTTTGGTGATTTCCCCATTTTTCCATTTCTTATACATGTTCCATTTAAAACTTATCTCAGTTGAAAGTTCTTTAGTCATCCATCCTGGCTTCTTGAGACATCTTCCATTTTTTATCCTCATTGGAACTGTTTGAAAATGCGCATTCCCATCCATCTTGAACCTCCCATCCATCTTGAACTCCCTTCTCTTTTAGTATTCCTGACCATGGGATCACCCCCAGTATTTCTCTAAGTTTATTGAAATCAGCTCTCCTAAATTTTAGAGTGCGTGTCTGACTATGCCTAGCTTCTCCCACTGTATAACAAACTCCAGGAGAACATGGTCACTTTCACCTAAGATCCTACCACTTGCACCCCGTCAACTAGGTCTTCCCTGTTGGTTAAGATAAGATCTAAAATGGCTGATCCCCTTGTTGCCTCATCCACCTTTTGGACAATGAAATTGTCTTCCAGGCAAGTGAGGAATTTGCTATACCTTGAGGATTTGGCTGAGTTTGACTTCCAGCAAATATCATGATAGTTGAAGTCACCTATCACTACTACATCTCTCCTTTCTGATTGTGTGATTATCTGTTCTAGAAAGGCATCATGCAATTCCTCTGACTGAGTTGGGGGTCTGTTGTAGACTCCCACAGTTACATCCCTGTTGTTTCCCTCTCCTTTAATTTTTATCCAGATGCTCTCCACCAGGCTTCCAGTATGGATTTCCTGGATCTCTTCACTGGTGTAAATCTCCCTGACATATAATGCTATTCCTCCTCCTTTCCTGTTTGGCCTGTTTCTCTTAAAAAGGTTATATCCCTCTATTTCTACATTCTAATCATGAGACTCATCCCACTAGGTTTCAGTGATGCCTATTATATCTTATTTCCTTTGTTATGCTAGGAGTTCAAGTTCATCCTGCTTTAGTGTGCATTAGTGTAGAGACACCTAAGACCATGTGTCCTCTTTACTTGCTGCTTTAGCATGTTTTTTTGCCTCCTACTGTTGGGTCCTTGCACTGTTTGCCTTGTTCCCTCTATGCTACTTTGACTATTCTCTCCAGCCCTTTTGCCTTCCAGAATGCCGTCTCCCTTCCCCACATAACTCAATGTAAAGCCCTCTTGATCAGATTCTTCAGACTGTTGGCAAAAACGTTTTTTGCCAACTGGCGTGAGATGCAGCCCATCCCTTGCCAGAAGTCCCTCCTCATGGAACCGCAGCCCATGATCCAAGAATCCAAACCGTTCTTGGCGGCACCATCTACTGAGCCAGTTGTTGACATGTGCTATTTTCCTCTCCCTTCCTGGACCATGCCCTTCAACTGGGAGAAGAGATGCGATGACAACCTGTGCATCCATCTCTTTCAGTTTCCTACCCAGAGCCTCATAATCCCTTATGATATTCTGAAGGCTGTGCCTTGCAGTATCATTGGTTCCCACATGAACCAAAAGAAAGGGGTATTGATCAGTAGGCTTGACAAGTCTTGTCAGCCTCTCACATCACGGATCTTTGCTCCAGGGAGACAACACACCTCCTGAGACATCTTATCAGGCCCACAAACCATTGCTTTGGTACCCCTCAGCAAGGAGTCCCCCACCACCACCACGCACCTCCTTTGAGGCTTAGCAGTGTCTGTTCCCTTACATGATACTCTGAGGCTCCCCTGCTCTGTCCCTGACGTCTTTCCCTGCTGCTTTTCCTCATCATCTCTGATAACAGAGGGATTCAAAGAAATTCTGCAGCTGCAAGCAGCTCATAGAACATTCCCTGGTTTCCTTACTTCTGTGTGTGACCTTCCTCCAAGCATCTACCTCTGTTGTATGTGGAATGACCTCCTCCACCCCAGCAACTTCCTCTGTGTGTTTCCCATCCAAGACATTCCTGTCTGTTCTGTTCAGGAGAATCTCCTGCTCTCTATGATACTGGAGTGCAGATACCTGCTCCTCTAGCTGCTGTACTTTCTCTTCCAAGAGGGCTACCGACTTGCACTTGGGGCAGGTGTAGTTCCCCACATCTGTAGGCAAGAAGACAAACATCCCACAGGTGTTATAGGTGACTGCTGCAGGGCCTTCAGTGTCCATACTGAGAAGTCTTAAGGAGGCACTGAAACAAGACTGTGGGCTTCCCTTGCTAGACTTGGCCTTTGTTCCCAAGCTCTGTCACTGAGTTCAAGTCCCAGGACCTATAGGTATGTAGAGAGCTCCTTGCTAGTAGCTCCCTCCAGAGGCAAGTCTCTGACTCACTTCCTCTGATACCTCAGGCCAGCTTCTCTTCTATTCTCTAAAAACCTCCTTGACTAGATAAGAAAAATTAAAATTTGCGCACTGGCCTCCGCAAGCCTTGTTTAGACTTAAGAGGTCTGGCTTCTCCCAGCAATGACTCCCAGAATTCAATGGGCTCAAGTATAAATTAGACTAGATCTCACCCAAGCACATGGACTAGAGCCTCCTCCTTCTCCTTTCTTAAAGGAAATGTTTCTTAAAGGAAAAGGTTCTAGGCCCTGTGTGCTGTTTAAAGTCTGTGCCTAGTCTGGTCTTTGCATCAGTGCATGGTTTTGCCTTAAGGAAAATGCTCAGAAGGTCAAGCAGCATATCCTATACCTTTCTCTATTTCTTCGCCATCACTACTCCTTTGCCTGCCAAGTATGTCTTCCCTTCTCCCCATTTCATTTGTTCTTCCTGACCTAATGAAGTTAAAATACAGTGGTCCCCCGGGATACGAAGCCCCTGGGGAACGAAATCCCTGGGACCCGAAACGGCCGGGGCCGAAAAAAAGCCCCCGGGATCCGAAAAAATCCCCGGGTTGCGGAAAAAAAAAAAGCAACCCGGGCCCTTTAAAACAGCGCGCTTCCGGCGTGCTATGCATTAACTAAAGCGGTCCCCCGGGTTGCGAAACACTTCCGGGTTACGAAAGTAATCCCGGAACGGATTACTTTTGCAACCCAGGGGACCACTGTAATGGAATTGTGCTCAGTATCTAAACCTTAGAGGTGAACTGGGCTTCAGAATTATCACACATACTCTTCTTCAGGGAATCAATTGATATACTTCGAAGAGTGAGACGCTCACATTGGCTTTAAACCTCCATTCCATCTGGGCACAAAATAATACTTAAATTGACCTTTTCATGACCAGAAAGTCTAATTTGACTATAACATAGAATGTCTCTGGCTGGTTAGTGGCTTTTGATCTAGGCAAATAATACAGGTATGTCTGGTAGAGACATGAGTCTTAGTTGATCGGCTTTTTGTAGTTAAGTGTGGCAACAAGGTGCAATTTCCAGTAGAGTACACTTTAAACTCCCTTTCTTTGTTCTGTGGCATTTTGTATGGGTTCAGATCCACAGAGTGTGAGATGTGGAAGTGCTGGTTAGTGCCTTTTTCAGCAAGTACTGCAGTTTGAAATATTTTGGTTCTGAATAATGTTTTTGTCTTTTCTTTGTTTTGTGTGGAAGTTTGCTCTAAATACTTCACTAAAAAAAAGACCACTCATAAGTCAAATAACAAGCTTCGTTATTTAGAAGTACTTATGTTGCCATAGTAATTGTTTCATATGCTTTTCTTGGCCAGCTCATTTTTGAAGGATTAAATTTGCTCTGAACTTTGGACTTTGTGTTTGTGTTAGCTTCACTTGGTCTAGAATGAAAATTCAGACTTAAATTTGGAAATGTATTTTGGGATAAAGAGTCCCAAGGAAAATGTACAATGTGTGATGGCCAAAGACAATTCAAGAACATCAGCTAATTAGATGCTGGCTGGGGAATTTGAACATTCTGTTGACAGTTGGGTTTGGCAGTTAGGTTTTGACAGTTGGGCTGAAGATTCCGTTAGAGTCAGTTGACTCTGGGGCTTCTTCTGTAGTGGACTGTATCGATGTTTATAAATAGCTCTGTACATATTGTAACTTCTTCTAAGAATAAAAGCCTTATTGTAGAGACCTTTGTCTACAGTGTCTCTTCAGTTATTCTGGAAGAGGAGAGGTAGTTCTCCAACTCACAAGCTGCTGCCTACACTACAGTCGCGAAGGTGATCCTGGCGCCAAACGTAGTTGTGGTACCTCATCACGGATTGTGCTACTCAGACGCTAACAAGGGTTATGGGTCCAGCATGCTTCTGCTGCGCCAGTGGATCTGCCCAAGGACCTGAGTGAGAAGCTGTTTTTTGAGCAACTATCCAGAAGAGTAGCTCAAACTGTCTGAGGGCCGGAAGGCAAAGAGTTAAGGAGCCTAGCTGCTGGCTGTTGTCTCCTTATCATCAGCAGATAGTGAGAGCTGGGAAGGCTGCCAAGCCTGAGTGTTTATTGTCAGCATGGAGTTTGTGAAGTTCCCGAAGTTAAATGACGAAAATTTCAACCAGTAGTCTATCTATGCAGAAGCAGTTTTGGTAAGAGAAGGACTTTGGGATGTTATTGAAGAAGGTCCAATTAAGGAAAATGCTGAACAAGATAGAAGAGCCAAAGCTACGTTGTGTCTCATTCTGGAGCCCAATCAGTTAGACTATGTGAGGGATAAGGTATTTGCCAAGGAGTTTTGGGAAGCTTTGAGAAATGTGCATCAATCTCACTCTGCACTGTCCAAAATGCTCTGGAGCAAGAGACTGTACACTTGTAAGGTGCAGAAGGGACAATCCCCGGAAGAGGATTGCTGTCCACCATGCAGCATTTATTCCTAGAGGTAGGGAACAGAGGAATAATGTTGGCTGAAGAACAAAAAGCATACATTTTGCTAGGCAGCTTATCCAGTGAATTTGATCACATACTGTACAGCCTATAGGAGATCCCAGAAAGCAAGCTCACAATGGACTTGGTGTCGACACATGTCTTGGAGGAATGCCAGAGATGGCGTTTTGAGAAGGGCATTCAGAGACAGCAACATACCGAACCAACGTCAGCAAACACACCATCAGAGGCAGTTCAACAAGCCAAGAGTGCAACTGTTTGCAGAGTTCAGCGATGCTACAACTGTGGACAGGCAGGTCACCTCAAGAAGAATTGCAAGAAGCCACCTGCTGCCAGAAAGAAGAAACAGCAATGGATTCCTGGGAGCTGTTTTGGCAGTGAAGAACAGTGACTGTCAATCCCATCTGGCTGTTGCAGACAAATACCTTTGGCTGGTCGACATGGTGCGACACATCATTTGGTCAACCAAAAATCCTTGCTGAAGAACAGGAAGCCCTCATGTGTTGACTCGATGGGGCTTTTTAGATTGGCAGGAAAGTGTGACATGAAGTTGCCTTTACCTTAATGCTCAGCAGCTAGACTGCAAGCCCCAGGTGTGCATTTAAAAGGTACAGGGCAGCTAGACTGAGAGGTGTGGGAACGACTTATCTGAAGTCTTTTCTGTGGTTCAGCAGCTACATGGGAAGCGGTCAGAACGCTACAAACACAGGCGGAACAGCTACATGGGTGGCAATGAACGCAGCTTTTAGCCGTGGTGAACCTTTAAATTTTTTTTTCCTTGCCGGCTGCGAACTGCGCAATTCCTCAATGCCCTGCAGGTGTAAAAGCTGGGGTTTAACCGCGAAGTTTTTTAAAGCTCCCAAACCCTAGCTCCACCCCTAATCCGAACCCTAGACATGTGCAGTAGGGACTCTGGGATGCCGTTACTGTTATTCTACTGTGGATAACATATCAATTAATTCACAAAATAAAGGGGTTCATTCATGATGCACCAGTGCAATGGCACAGTTTAAAAAGGCAGAGGAAATGCAATGATAATTTGACGGATCCTCATAAGTATACATTTGTCCTGCGCAACTGCGCAGGTTTGCGAACTGTGCAAACGCAGTTACACCATACAGTCAAATTATCATTGCCGGCTGCGAACTGCGCAATTGCGCAGTTCGCAGCCGGCAGCCGGCAAACCTGCGCAGTTGCGCAGGACAAATGTATACTTATGAGGATCCGTCAAATTATCATTGCGTTTCCTCCGCCTTTTTAAACTGTGCCGTTGCACTGGTGCATCATGAATGAACCCCTTTATTTTGTGAATGAATTGACATGTTATCCACAGTAGAATAATAGCAACGGCATCCCAGAGTCCCTACTGCGTATGTCTAGGGTTCGGATTAGGAGTGGAGCTAGGGTTTGGGAGCTTTAAAAAACTTCGCGGTTAAACCCCAGCTTTTACACCTGCAGGGCATTGAGCATTTTAATTAGAAGTGAACTCCACACCACGCATTCTCCCAACCCACGATCCATTATGATCCGCACCTGTATCGCTGCCTTTAAATGGGTGCTTTAAAGAGACAGAGCCCCATTTAACCGTGCAACTACACCTTAGCCTTTAGATGCAATAGCAATGTTGCGCCCTTTTTAAAAAAGTAGTGGGGAAATCAAGCTACTTTTTAAAGGTGCTTCTTCTCCCTTAAAACTCCAAAATAGTGTTTTCATGGCACACTTTCCCTTTTTCTCATCTAAAGGCTGGGCTTTCATGCAGCCATCAACACACCTCTTTTTGCCAATCTAAAATGGGCCGATGGGTTTGGTTGACGGGAGTTCAAGCCAAATAAGGGACATGGGGACTGTGCGTTTTCCTGGGTTTGCCAAGGACTTTGAGAATGTGTTGTGTGCACCCCGATTGCAAAATTGTCTGGTCAGCGTGTCCTCACTGACCACAGATGGGTATGCCCTACATTTTGAGGGGGATGAGTGTGTCATCACAAAAGGGGGGCAGGTTTGTGCAAAAGCACACAAGCACAACAAATTGTATTTTCTAGATGAGCATGCAGAGTGTACAACAGTGAGCAATGTGCCACTGTACTCAAATTGTGCACACTATTTTCATAGGGTGCTGGGACACACTAGTTTCACTAGATTGGGCAAACTGGAAAGTGTTTGTCCTGGGCTGAAATTGAATGTCTGCAGGAACCATCTGGATTGTTCTGTGTGCAACAAGATAAAGCTGAAGGCTTTTCCTCTTGCCAAGAAAAGCAAATGCACCACCCAGAGACCTTTCCAAATGATGCATCTTGCCGGTCCCTTCACTAAATCTATGGGCAATAGTAGATATCTGATGGTCATTGTTGATAGGCACACCAGATATTCCTATGCCTACACACTCAGGGAGAAGAATCAGGCTGCTGCCACATTCAAGAACTGGGTGGAGATGGTGGAAAGGGAATTTGAGTACAATGTTGGTACTCTGGTGACAGATCGGGGTGGTGAGTTTTTGTCCCAAAGCTTGAGCAATTGGCTGAAACAGGAAGGGCATCTGCCATAACACCACTAATGTAGCCACTCTGTAGGAAGATGGTTTGGTGGAAAGAAAGATTGGGGTGTTAAAACAGATATAGGATTGCATGCTGCTTCATGCAGGGGCCCCAGAGGGACTTTGGGGGGAGGCAATCCTGGCTGCCTGCCACATCACTAGCCAGGTATGGAATTCTGCTGTGAAACAAACATGTTATATTATAAACATGTAATACTTCATGTTATATGGGGGGCCATCCAACCTCAGCTACCTAAGGGTGTTTGGGCAGTACGCCAATGTCTATGTTCCCCAGAATTTCAGAAAGAAAGATGACCCCAAGTGGCAGAGATTGATGTTTGTGGGGTATCAGGGGAACAGTTTCAGGTTTCACCTGGGGAATGGCTGCATGCTGTTGTCCAGGAGTGCAAATTTTGAAAAGCACTCTGGGTGGGAGAAGATCCACACAAACCATGAAGTGTTTGTGAGAGTGGGACAACAAGGAGTCAATACTGGAACTGGAGGGGTGAGAATACCAGAGTTTAATCCAGATGGCCAGCCTAGCACCTCCAGGGAACCTACAGGTACACAGACCTCACCCATCACTACTAGAACGTTTGAGAGAGTGCCATCTGCAGATGGAGAGGTGCAGACAAGTAGTGTGGATGATAGGGGGTCGACAGAGGTCATTATTCTCAGGAGGACTCAGAGAGTCAGAAGGCCACCTGACAGTTTTGTGGTGCAGAATGCCAGAGTGTGCACTGTTGTGGTTGATGAGCTAGAGAGCTTCTTACCTATCCCAGGGAAGAGCAGGAGAGATGGTTTGAGGCCATGGAGAGTGAGTTCTCATCCTTGTTGAACAGGAAGGTATTTGAAGTGGTAGAAAGGCCAGGTTGTAGGTTGCAAGTGGGTGTTTAAAAGAAAGGAGATGCCAGATGGAACCCACAAATATAAGGCCAGGTTGGTGGCTAGAAGATTCTCTCAGCAGTGTTTTGAGAGTTATTATGTTTTCTTCAACTGCGTAGCCAGAAAGTCTCAGGTTGGTGTTAGCATTGGCTCCAAGGAAGGGCCAGATAGTAAGGCACTTTGATTTTGAGACGGCTTACCTAAATGCACAGCTGGATGAGGAAGTGCACATGGTGCAATCACCAGGGTTTGATGATGCCAAGTAGGGCAAGGTGTACAAGCTCAGAAAAGCTCTTTATGGGTTTAAGCAGAGCACGCGCTGTTGGGATCTCTGTATCCATGAGGAGCTGGTGAGGCTGGGATACAAGCACAGTGTTGCAGATGCTTGTGTGTACACAAAAGGAGAGGTCACACTTGTGATTTATATGGATGATCTGTGTGTGGCTGCTCAGACTGAGCAGGAGGTTAAGGCCGTGCAGGAGGAGTTAGCAAGGAAGTTTGTGTTGAAGGACTTTGGAAACCTCAAGGCCTACCTTGGGACTGAGGTGGAAAGAACACAGGATGGTAAGATCTTGCTAAGTCAGAATAGGCTGATAGAGAAGTGTGGTTTGGAGAGTGCCAAGGTAGTAAAAAGCCCCCTGACTCCTCGCTATGCCAGTAGTGAGTCAAAGTGTTTGAACATCCAGATTTATACAGTTTGCTTTTTGTTGCCAATAACACCAGACCAGACATTTCCTTTGCTGTAGGTGTCTTGAGCAGGAGAGTCAACAGTCCGAAGGTGGAGGACTGGACAACAGTGAAGAGGCTGCTCAGATACCTGAAAGGGAGCAAGGAAAGGAAGCTAGTGCTACAGGGATCTGAAGCACAGCTGGAGTGTTTTGTGGACAACTCTTTTGCCTCAGAGATACACGACAGAAAGTCTGTAACAGATTTACTAGTCAAGTATGCAGACAGTCCAGTGGTTTGGAGGAGCAGAAAGCAGAGCTGCGTGGCACTGAGCACCTCAGAAGCTGAGTTTGCTGCACTGTCTGAGATGGCAGGAGAAGTGCAGTGGGTGAGGCAATTCCTGGAGGACTTGGGTGAGAAGTGTACAGGCCCAACACTTGGACACGAGGACTCACAGTCTTGCATTGCCATGTCTGAGGTGGAAAATCTGAAGAATAGGACCAAGTACATAGGGGTGCAGTACCAGAATGTGAAGGACTTGGTGCAGAATGGTGTTCTGAGTCTGGTGTACATTAGTTCAGAGGAAAATGTAGCAGACATCCTCACAAAGGCCCTACAGGTAGACAGACATGATAGGTTGTCAGTACAGTTGGGCATGGCACCGTGAGTGGAAGCTCAAAACCTGAGGTACTAAATGATACGGGAAGGTCCAAAGAAACACACTCCATGTTAAAGCCAAACTTTATGTACACATTGTTCATTTTGGAAGGGCATGTTGGGACAAAGAGTCCCAAGGAAAACGTATAATGTGTGATGGCCAAAGACCATTCAAGAACATCAGCCAATCAGATGCTGGCTGGGGGGAATTTGAACATTCCGTTGACAGTTGGTTTTGGCAATTAGGTTTTGACAGTTGGGCTGAAGATTCCGTTAGAATCAGTTGATTCTGTGGCTGCTTCTGTGGATAGATGGTGGACTGTATCGATGTTTGTACATAGCTCTGTACATATTGTAGCTTCTTCTAAGAATAAAAGCCTCATCGTAGAGACCTTTGTCTACAGTGTCTCTTCAGTTATACTGGAAGAGGAATGGTACTTCTCCAACTCACAAGCTGCTGACTTCACTACAGATCGCGAGGGTGCTCCTAGTGCCAAACATAGCCGTGGTACCTCATCATGGACTGTGCTACTCCAACGCTAACAATTTACAGTTCAAATATTGTACATTGATGAATGAAATCTTTACTCTGGTCTAATGCACACAGCTTCAAAAATTGTTCTTCCCCTTAACCTCTATGCCACCTGCCCTTGTAAAGTGTCTTCTATGCCACCTGCCCTTGCAAATCTGGCTCAGCATTCCCTAAACCTACTTTCACTACCTGGTAAAACTTTTAATGCATCTGTATAATACCAACACACCTGCCTACATGAATATTCCTCCATATTCTTAACTGAGAACAACAACATCATCATCTTGACAAAATATAGGCCTGTGACTCTAACATCGTCATATTTTTCTTTCTTTGATAATATGTTTAACACCTTTGTCTGGTGAAGAAGCCAGTGAAGCTTCAAAAGCTTGCAACATGTAGTTTGTGTATTTTGATTGATCTTTTAAAAATGTCACTGTTTTATTGTACTTTGTTGTATGGCTAACACAGCTACACCTAGCTATGTATTACCATGTTAGTGTTTTGCAATTTTAGATTTGTTAGTCACCTTCAGGACTCTTGCTTTAAAAATGGGATCTGGAAACAGTGCCCAGATTGAAGTGGTTACATGACACTGAATCTTAACCTGCTGTTAACTTTTTTGGTGTGTTTCAAAGTCCCTAGCAGCACCACAGCTGAGCCTCAGTTCAGTTTTCTTTGCATGTTACCCACAGCACCTGATCATATTCCAAATGTGTTGCGTAAATACTCATGTGACACAGCAGTTTTGTAGAGACAGACTCTCCCTGTGAACGTCTTGTTTTTTATAGTTCACTTTACACATTAAAGCAAAGACTAGTGAATATCACCAAGGCATTTGAATCCTAAAGAATGTACTTTTTACTATGCACATGGCCAAAAAGAGAAACAAATGGATCCTAGAACAGATCAAACCTAAACTCTCAGTGGAAGCCTATTTATTTATTTATTTATTTATTTAGAGTATTTATACTGTACTTACAAATAGTTAATTAGATGGTTCCCTGCCCTCAGGCTTATAGTCTAAACAGACATGACACAAAAGGAGAAAGAATGGCAGCGGGGGAAGGGGATCAGCTCTGGCAGTTCTTCTCTCCCTCTGAGGCTTTGACCATGGCAGAGGGATTGGACGAAGGGCTCTGCTTCTTAATCTAGGCCAGGCTCAATGAAACTGGGCCTGCATCTCTCCCTCTGAAGCTGGATGGCACCAGATGGAATGGAGGGAGGGCTCTGCTTCTTAGTCCAGGCCAGACCTGGACTAAATTTAGGCTAAATTGTTGTTCACATCACGAGAAAGCATTACTTGCTAGAAAAGGCAATAATGCTAAGAAAGGTGGAAGGCAGTAGAAAGAGAGGAAGACCATATATCAGATGCATAGACTCAGTCAAGGAGGTTATGGCCCTGAGCCTGCAGTACCTGAGCAGAACAATTGAGGACCGGGGGTCTTCACAGAGTTGTTATGAGTCAAAAACTCAAAAGCAGTTAACAACAACAGCATAAACAGTTGTCTCACTGTTAAAATCCTTGGATTCTGTCAGAAGTAAATAGATATTAAAAAGGTTGGGGATACTGGGTTAGGAGATATAATAGTTGCGGGCCAAGAATATTTAGTTCAGCTGTAGGCTGGATAGGCTCAGGGGGAGGGCAGATACTGATTCTTTGTTATTAATTGCAAGAGGCCTTGAATGTCAATGCAGTGAAATGTGGTGTTAGAAACTGTTGGTTTAGTATAAAAAAAGGGGAGCAGGGGGGATTTTGTAGATGGGAAGAAAGGGGGAGAAATGTTGGGGTGGAATTGCTGGGGATTTTATGTATTGTAATTGCTGGAGATGGGCAGTCTCAGTTTATAAGCTGAATAATTCACAAGTGCTGTATTTGGAATCTTCAATAAAGTTCTGTTTGTTTTACCTCAAACCTGATTCATTGATTGACCCAAGAGACTGTTCTGACACGCCTCCTGTTTCTGAGTAATCCTGCTTTCTCCTTTGCTCCATATCTTTTACACAACTATGTTCATTCTCACATTACAAAGAGATGTAGGTAATACATTCTCTCTTGTCCTTGGTATTTGAACTGTTGTACAGTTGCTTCTAAAACGTTGTAGATTTCAATTTTTCTTTGCCTTCGGTTTGGCTGGGCAGAACAAAGGCTTGTGAATGCCTGAGGCTCACTTGTCTTTGTTAGAATGAGTGCAGAAATAAATCTTAACCATGGCCTTAATTACCTTCGACTTTTAGCCTTTATGTGGCTTGTCCAAACCTTTTGTACAGAACTTTGATGCTGCCACATAGTTCAAGCTAATTCAGCACTGATGCATGTTATATAAACAGACAAAAAGGCACACATTTGACCCTTCTTCTCAATTGGGCCATGGCTCTCTGGTATTGGTGCATCAGGAAACCTGGATCCTGTGGTGGTACATTTGGCAGAAGGACATGGGCTCAGATGCAAGTCAGTTATCTGAGCCCGTTTCCTTCAGCATGAGTGGACTCAGTCAGAAGAGGCTTACTGAATTGTTACCACTAGATGGGGGGATGCTCCATAGCAATTTTTTGTGTCTCCTGTCAGCACAAAATGACAGAGCAGGGAGAGGATGAGAATCTCTTGGGGGTTCATTTCCTCAGTGGTGGCATGGATATCTGCCACCATGGATTTCCTTCCTCTCTTCAACAGTGTGATGCAACAGCTAAAAAGGCCAATGCGATTCTAGGCTGCCTTAATAGAAGTATAATGTCTAGATCAAGGGAAGTAATAGTGCCACTCTGTTCTTCTTTGGTCAGGCCTCACCTGGAATAACACTGTGTCCAATTCTGGGCATCACGGTTCAAAAAGGATGCAGAGAAACAATGGATGCAAACTGCAGGAAAAGAGATTCCACCTCAACATTAGGAGGAACTTCCTGACAGTAAGGGCTGTTCGACAGTGGAACACAATCTTTCCTTGGAGATTGTGGTGGAGTCTTCTTCCTTGGAGGTTTTTAAGTAGAAGCTGGATGGCCATCTGTCAATGGGGATGCTTTGGTTAGGAGTTCCTGCATGGCAGGATGGGGTTGGACTGGATGTCCCTTGGGGTCTCTTCCAACTCTATAATTCTATGATTCCACTGTTGGTAGTAGTAGTAATAGTAATAATAATAATAATAATAATAATAATAATTTATTTCTATCCCACCCCTCTGAATGAGCAATCGGGGCGGGGTACAGAAGGAAGTTAAAACATCACAGTTAAAATATCCAATCCCATTCCCACCTCCCCCCCTTAAAAAAAGATTAAACCAGCAGCGAGTTAAAACATAGTGCAAATAGACAGACAATCAACAATAACAAACTAACAAACTATACAGTTCCTTGAGCTGTGTAGGAGGATGAAGACTAGGAACTGGTGAAAGTTTGTTGGCCAAATTCACCGAGGACAGATCCAGTGCAATTCTGATTGCATCTTATTGGCTCAAACAACCATGGTTTGTCCACTTCTCCACCTGTCCAAGGGCTGAGACATGTCTTTCTCTTTGGTACCCACACTCCAAGGGCCAAGTCTTCATTCAGAATTCAAAATTTTGCAGCTCTCTTTGTGGAGAATAACACTGTACCACCACCGTAATTAATAATAGTTCTGTCCACATCCTACAACTACAAGTTGAGGCAGTTGTGCTTCTTTGTTTCCTTGTGGTCAGGACTGTCTTCTTCTGCAAGTATCTCCACTGTGAATCCACCTCAACATTAGGAGAAACTTCCTGACAGTAAGGGCTGTGCGACAGTGGAACACACTCCCTCAGAGGGTGGTAGAGTCTCCTTCCTTAGAGGTCTTTAAGCAGAGGCTGGATGGCCATCTGTCAGGGATGCTTTGATTTGGAGTGCCTGCATGGCAGGGGTTGGACTGGATGGCCTTGTGGTCTCTTCCAACTCTATGATTCTATGATTTCTTCTTCGTGGTCTCTGTGAATCATACAAATGGGTTGTACTGCGCCTGCACAGTCGAATTCAGAACTCTCTAGAATCACTGGGCAGAAAAGCGGCTTGCAACTTTTTGGCGGTAACCCCGCCCCTTCTCTATATAAGCCCTGTTCCTGCTCTTTTCCCTAGTTCCTTTTTTTCCGACGCGTAGGCTACTCGAAAGGAACAGTGCTGGAATCTTGCTGGTTTGCTCTCAACGGTTTTTGGATTTTTGGCTTGTTCTTCGACGATTCTTCTGGTTCTCCGTCTTGGCTCCTGTTTTGACTCTTGGCTCGCTTGACTACGCTTCGGATCTTGGACTGGTTTTGATGTCTCCGGCTCCATTTAAAAACTGTGTTGTCTGCGGGGCTAAGGTCCCCCACACAAGAAGTGCCTGATTTGCCTGGGGGAGACCCACGACGTGCAGAGTTGCTCCCTCTGCAGATCCCTGACCCCCCAGGCCAGGAAGAATCGGGCTTCCAGGCTCAAGTCTTATTTGCTTGATCGCGCCCTCCAGCCGCAGGAAGTTCTTCCATCCACCTCGAAGGCTACGCTGAAGATGTCCAACCTCAAGTCAGCCTCTAAATCTTTGGATCCTGCAGCCAAGATGTCCGTGGGCCCCGTGGCTACTGGTTCCCCTACCGGTCCAACTTCTTCGTCTCCCTGACAGAAGGAGGCCTCTCCAGCGCAGGGTTCGGGTGAGAAGTCCAAGTCCTCCAAAAAGGACAAGCCCAAATTGGGCTCGGACCGGAGGGATGACGACCGGAGTAAGAAGGTCAAACCTTCTAAGGGCTCGGCAGACAAGGACTCGGGATCTAAGTCCTCTGCCAAGAGGAAGCACTCCTCGGGAACAGAGGTTTCCCATAGGAAAGCCCACTCCGGGTCCAACGATGGTGCTAGACCTCGCCACAAGGCTGCCTCCGTACCGAAGGGGTCCTCGGTACCATCGGCGACTGTCCCGTTGCTGGAGGCCTGGTCCTCCTCCCCGGCTGGGGAGACTGAGGTGTTGCAGCTTCCCTCATCTGAGGCCCTCTCCGCACCGAGACTGCCTCCTGAGCGTCAATTCTTGCCCTCCAGATGACGTTCTTCCACGCCGATGGCCAAGTCTGTCTCCTCTGATTCTGAGCCAGAGTATTACTACGACAGTGACTCTGGCTGGTACTTTGTGGCTGTAGACCCTTCCACGCTCGAGAGGAGGAAGAACCCCACGGGCAATCGTTGGGACCGTTGCTGGGTGGCCCTGGATGTCTCCGTTGGAGCTCATGCCAAGGAGCCCAAGGAGCACATGGCTGAGGAGTGCATGGAGGTCGAGGAGGAGCCCGTCCAGAGGATGGAGGTGGAGCCCCAGGTCCACTCCCCTGAAGGATCCGTTGTCTGCGTCGGCGAGGGGGAATTTCCCCAGGACTCCGACCAGGAGGACGACGTGTTCTTGCAGGACGACCACTCAGATCTCCCCCGAGAGATGTGCCAGTCCCCGCAGGAGTTCTACCAACCCGGCCCAGTCTCTCCTTCTGACAACGCTCAGCTCTTTGGTGAGCATAAAGATGGCCAATGCCCTTGAACTCGAGATAACTCGCTCTGAGGATGAGGCCGTCGACCAGGTGGAATGTTGAATTCAGGGCTCGACCCTGACCCTGGCGGCAATCCCCTTCCTTCCATCCCTGGAGAGGATTGTGAAGCGCTCCTGGCAGACACCCGCCTCCGTCCCATCTACCACCAGGAAGATTGATGGTCTCTACAGGATCTCCCCGACGTCGGCTCCGTGGCTACATGCGCACCCAAGACAGAACTCTGCCACCGTCGAGGGGTCCCAGCGGGTCTTCACCCTGAAGACATCTATGTCCCCTACTGACCGAGAGGCCAAGAAGGTGGACGGTCTGGCAAGGAAGGTCTTTGAGGTGTCTGCACTAGGCCTCAAGGTTTCGAATTATAACGCCTGCATAGGGGCCTATGTGCAGTACCTCATGGAGCGTCTGTCTCCGCTCCTGGCTGATCTCCCAGATGACAAGCTGCCTGCGGCGAACCTACTCCGCGAGGAAACCCATGCCTTCGGGGGACTTCTCATCACCTCGGCCAGACACAATGTGGACTGTTCCACTAAGGCCATGGTGGCTGCCATAGCCCTCAGGAGACACGCCTGGCTCCGTGCATCCGACTTGACCCCAGCTGCCAAGTCCACTATCGAGGACATGCCCTTCTTCGATACCAAGGGCCTCTTCAAAAAGGAAAATGATGAGCGGCTTAACTACAAGTACAAGATGAAGGCCGCCGCGAAGAAGCATGGCATGTCCTCGGTTCAGCAGCCCTTCTCTCGTCGGAGGTTCGTGGGCTCACGATCCTCCTTTGCATCAGGCCAGTGTGTCTTCCTCCAGGAGCGTCCGTTCCGGCAGCAGGAGCTGAGGCAAAGGTTTCCCTTGCAATCCTCTTCTTCATCTGGCAGGTGTCAGCAGGCTCGGTACTGCAGGCCCTTCGCCAAGAAGTCTGACACTGAGGCCAGTAAGAAGAGGCAATGAGGCCGACCAGCGTGCTCTGTCGTCTCCTCCTCGCCTCCCTTTTTCTTAAACCTGTTGAGGCCCTTTGCCAACATCTGGGCCCAAGTCACCACCGACTCATGGGCTCTGACTGTTATCTCTAAGGGATATGCCCTCGAGTTCGAAGAGCTTCCGCCCACGGGAGCTGTTGTTTCTACCCCCCTTCACCCACCCTCCTCGACAAAGTACGCACTCTATTGCAAAAGGGGGCAATCTCCCAGTTCAACCCATCCCAGGCTCACCGGGCCTTTTTCTCCAGGTACTTCACGGTACTGAAGTTGGATGGAGGCCTTCGTCCCATTCTGGATCTTCGACAGTTGAATTCCTTCTTGATTTACAAGAAGTTCAGGATGGTGACTCTTGCCTGTATTCTACCTCTTTTGTACCAGGGACTGTGGTTTGCCACGATAGACCTGAAGGACACCTACTTCCAAGTTACCATTCGGGAGAGGCACCAAAGGTTCCTCTCCTTTGCAGTCAGGGTGAACATGTACCACTACAACGTCCTACCCTTTGGCCTGGCCACGGCTCCGAGGGTCTTCAACAAGTGCATGGCTCCAGTGGTCGCCTACCTTCACCAGCGGGTGTCAAGTCTTCCCCTACCTAGATGACTGGCTCTTCACCGCAGACTCCAGAGAGGACCTTTGCCGAGACATCTCTTTCGCTTTCTCCCTCCTGCAATCTCTCAGACTAGTGCTCAACCTCGAGAAATCCCACTTGACCCCGGTCACCAGTATCAAGTTCATCGGGGCCGTCCTCGACTCCGATGCCTGCGGTGCATACCTCCCAGAGGACCGTTTCCAGTCTCTGTCAAAGGCTGTCCTCTATTGCCTTTCCAACAGACGGATTCGGGCCCGAGATGTCCAAGTGACGCTCGGACACATGGCCTCGAAGACTTATGTCACCCCGTGGGCGAGGCTGCGGTTTCGACCCCTCCAGTCCTGGTTCCTCTCCGTCTTCGACCCGTTGGTCGACCCTCCAACCAAGTGGCTGACGGTACCGAGGCCAGTCGCCCGGTCTCTTCTGTGGTGGTTAGACTCCCAAAATGTCTGCGCCGGCATGCCCTTCGTGCCTCCGGAACCGCAGGTGGTCCTCAGCATGGACGCGTTCATGGACGGTTGGGGAGCCCACACCAAGGGGCTCACCATACGGGACAAGTAGCAGCTGTCTCATCGGGATCTCCACATCAATGCTCTGGAGATGCTAGCGGTGGAGAAGGCCCTGAAGGCCTTCGAACCTGAGCTGCTCGGCAAGGTAATACAATTGCTGACGGACAACACCACCATCATGTACTACATCAACAATCAAGGAGGCACCAAGTCACGGACGTTGCTGGAGATATCTCTGCGGATCTGGCACTGGTGCATCCCGAGGGACATCATCCTCCAGGCGGTCTATCTTCCCGGAGAAGAGAATGTCCTAGCCGATCAACTCAGCAGGTCCGGTTCACAGTGCCACGAGTGGACCCTGCATCCGGAGACAGTGGCAGATCTCTTCTCGAGATGGGGCACCCCACGCATAGACCTGTTTGCGTCGGAGACCAACGCACACTGCAGCCGGTTTTGCTCCCGAGATTGGTCCCGACTCTCCCTGGGGGATGCCTTCCTCCACAGCTGGATGGGGGAATTCCTCTACGCCTTCCCCTCGTTTCCTCTCATCACGAGGGTTGTCTCCAAGATGTCAAGGGACCGGACGGACACTATCCTGATCACCCCTTGGTGGCCCAGGCAACCGTGGTTTCCATCCCTGCTTCACCTCTCTCGGAACCGGTTCCTGAGGATTGAGCCGAGGCCCGATCTGCTCACTCTCCAGGAGGGTCAAGTTCAGCATCCGGACATCAAGTGTTATTTGTCTGCCATCTCCGCACATTTCCAGTTCCAGGGCAGACCTTCCTTCTTCAACGACTCATTGGTGAAGGGGTTCTTAAAAGGGTTTAACAACCTACGCCCGCCGGTCTCGGTACCGGCACCGGCTTGGAGCCTCCAGGTGGCTTTGTCTTGTTTGGGGTCTAAGCCTTTTGAACTGATGGCTACTGCTGATTTGAGGCTGGTAACCTGGAAGACAGCCTTTTTGGTAGCCATCACCTTGGCCCGCCGTGCAGGCAAACTCTGCCTTACGGAGGGACCAGCCTTTCCTTCGGTTTCATAAGGACAAGGTGGTCCTCTGTACCGACATTACCTTCTTACCTAAGGTAGTGTCAGCCTTCCGTATGCGCCAAGACATTGTGCTCCCGACCCTGGCCCCGAACCCGACCACCGATACCGAATGCCGTTTGCACCTGTTGGACGTTCAGAGGGCTTTGGCCTTCTATTTGGACAGAACCGGGTTCGAGTCGTTCTGAGAGACTGTTCCAGTGTTACTCAGAACAAAAGAAGGGACTACCTGTGACTGCTCCGAGGTTTTCCAAATGGGTGGCCGGTACCATCCACCTCTGCTATGAACTGTCGGGTAGGACTATCCCTTCCAGGGTTAGGGCTCATGCAACTAGGGCGGTAGCGACATCCTCCGCCTTTTTGATTGGTGTCCCGTTGGAGGATGTCTGTAAGGCTGCTGTCTGGTCCCAACCAATGACTTTTATAAAACATTACTGGTTGGACACCAGGGCAAGGACTGATGCAGCCTTTGGCAGGGCAGTGTTAATGTCTGGTCTTCACTGATCTCGGGTTTTGTTCATTGCCATGTTTCTGTGACACATTGCATTGTTTGTTACATATGACGCATTGCATTTTATTGCACTGTTCTGCCTGTTTTACTTGACATTGCTTCGCATCCAGGATTGGGTGCTCTGGGAGTATCTTCCTGTTGCATTTATGCTCCATGTATATAGTTTACTATTTGAGTATATGTTTATGATTCTGTTCTGTGAACAGGTACCACATTACTACTGTTGTCTTGCTTTAAGCAATAAATAAATAAATAAATCCACACAGGGTTGACTTCAATTTGACAATTTTTTATTGTTGACTTCAATTTGACAATTTCTATTGTGGACAAATAAATGTTCTTTGGTTCAATTTTCACATGTTGTCATGACAGTCCCTCTGCCGCTTACCTAAGCTTGCTAGTCTACCCATTTGTATGATTCGCAGAGACCACTAAGAAGGACAGGTTGCTTCCCTGTAACAGTATTTCTTTGAGTGGTCATCTGCGAATACATACAAATCCCGCCCTTCCTCCCCTCAGAACTCTCTGGAATCACTAGGCAGAAAAGCAGCTTGCAACTTTTTGGCGGTAACCCCGCCTCTCCTCTATATAAGCCCTGTTCCTGCTCTTTTCCCCAGTTCCAACATTTTTCCGCCGCAAGCGACGGAGGAGTAGAACAATGTTGAGCAGGACGCTCAACATTGTTCTACTCCTCCGTCGCTTGCGGCGGAAAAATGTTGGAACTGGGGAAAAGAGCAGGAACAGGGCTTATATAGAGGAGAGGCGGGGTTACCGCCAAAAAGTTGCAAGCTGCTTTTCTGCCTAGTGATTCCAGAGAGTTCTGAAATCGACTGCGCAGGCGCAGTACAATCCATTTGTATGTATTTGCAGATGACCGCTCGAAGAAATACTGTTACAGGTAAGCAATATGTCCATCTCTCTGATAACTTGAATTGGATTCAGGTACTAGATCCTTGGAAGTTTGGACTATGGTAAGTTTGGACTATGGCTGTGCTTATCCCTTTTAGCTTCCTGATATCCTAGGCTTTGTAATCTGGACTTTTACTCTGACCTCCTGCTCCCTGCCAGCTAAGGTAAACAGGACAGTCTAATACAACTACACACGACATACAAGCTTTCTTGGAATAGATTCTTCAAAGAGCCCTAGATCTGCAGGTCAGGCAACAGGAGACAGAGCTGTTGGACTGGGTTCACAAGAGGTTCCCACTTGTATTTCCATCCGTCTCTTCCCTTCATTATTGAAGAGCTCTCACCGGTCTTGGGTGGCTCCATCGGCTATTCCATCAACATCGAAGAAGATTATTATTATTATTAGGCTTTATTTATTTAGCGCTGTAAATTTACACAGTGCTGTACATACAGTCAGGTGAAACAGAAAAGATCAACTGCTTGTATAGAGTGGCTGATAGAGAATCGACATGGCTTCTCAAGCCAGATTCTGCTTTTGTTGAAGCTTCCTAAACCATTTCCTTCAAAAAACTGTATTCAGTGCCTTCAGATAAAGAGAGCCAAAAACTGGAACGTATAACCAAGAAATTCTGTTTGGTTGCTGCCCTTGGCCTTCAAATTGCTAACTATTTGGTTTGTATAATGTCATACCAGCAAAACCCCTTTTTGACAAGCTGCCTGAAGAAGAGAGGCACCTGGCAAATGCCTTGCAGTGAGATATCCAGTCACAGGCCTACAGATCGTCTCATCTGGCCATGTCTCAGACTGCATTGTTGAAAGTTATCTCTGGTTAGGTGCTCTTTGAAAGCATGCCTGGTTGCATTCCTCGGGCTTCTCTGCCCAAGCTAGAGCCACCATTGAGGACTTACGTTTTGATGTGTCCAATCTTTTTAGCAAAGAGACCAATTAGAAGCTCAGAAGTGCTCAAAAAAGAGAGTAATTGCTAATAAATATGGCCTTCCACCATTCTTTCATGTTTCTTTTGGACACTGGTGTGGCGATGATGAACCCACCACCACTACGTTTCTATGATGACAGCACCCTGGGCCTATTCATCCCACTGCTGCCACCAAATTACTTCTATGGTGATCTTCTCCACCACTTCCTATTTATTCTGAGGCTTTATTAACTTTAGTAGCGTGCCACAAGATTTCACAGAGGCCAAGTTGTAATAAAAATAATACTGAAGTTTATTAACAAAACATCAAGGTAATCAATGAACTACTTTCAAGGCTTTTGCATTTCTTTCTTAGTTACGTTACTACAGTTACATGGACACAATACTTTAGCCCTCAGGCAATCTGTCAAATACTTTCAGGTTAACTCAACTGGCTTATAATCTCAAGCCTAATCAGTCCCTTCTTCTGGACTCTACATAGACCCTGTCTGGCCTAAAACCTAGCCTACACCTGTCCCAATCAGGAACCTAGAGAGCACCCCCTCAGTGGCGTCCCTCTCCCCAGCCAAAACTCCAATTAAAACAGAACCCAAACAAAAACCCACGTCTCCCTCGGCTCAGGCTCTTATATAGCCCTGTCCAGCCAGCTCCTAATTGGCTGGACACTTGGTGTTCTGTAATTGGCTGTTCCTGTCTCCGGGGTCTGCTGTCTCTGGGGTCTCCAGCCAGCTTCTAATTGGCTGGTCACCTGGTGCTTGGTGATTGGCTATCTCTGTCTCCGGGTTTCGCTGTCTCTGGGGTGTTTTCACTACAACTGGTACTCCTGGCACTTCCCTTCCTTGGGACCAATACACAACCTCAGCCCTACATATGTATAGAAGCATTTCCCTTTCCAAACCTACTCTTCTTCTGGGAAAAGGCAAGCAACAGCTTTGCAGCCTTCAAAAGAGAAAATGCCATGATGTTCCAAAAGAATAGATTTTGACTTATGTGTTCACCCTCTTCCCACTGCCTCAGTAGTTTTTGGACAGGCTGGCCCAGTTTTAATCTGTGTGGGACACCATCACCACAGACACCTGGGTCCTTGATATCATCACGAAGGGGCAGGCCATAGAGTTCGAGGAGTACTCCCCAACTGGGATTCTCTGTGTAACTCCCTCCTCTGATGTGCTAATCGATAAGGTGTATGCTGTGCTCAACAAGGACATCATTGAACCCATCCCGCCGTCGTCCAAGTTGGGAATTGTTCTACCAATATTTCATTGTAAAAAAAAAAGGACTCATTTTGGAACTGAGAGGCATCAATGCTTTCATCCCACACAAACGCTTCAGGATGATATCCCTGTCATCAATACTTCCACTACTTCATGAACAGGACTGGTTTGCCACTCTCACACTCAAGGGTGATTATTTCCATGTGGGAATTCAACAGTCTCACTGGTGATTCCTCTCCTTTGTGAGTGGAAGAAGGATGTTTTGATTTCAATTATTTTGCCGTTTGGCTTTTCCACAGCCCCTTGTGTCTTCACGAAAAATATGGCAATGGTTGCCGTGACACTGAAGGGAATCGTCATCTTCCTATATACCAACAATTGGATTTTCATGGTGGACTCTTCTCACGGACTGATCTAGCACCTCAGGTACCCCTTGACTCCACTGAACTCATTTGGTCTCATGGTCAACAAAGAGAAGTCCTGAATTAGAGCAGTCCTGAATTAAAAGTCAGCAAAGGCTTACATCCCAGAAGAACATTTTCAAAACCTAGTTGATATCATGCTTCAGTGTCAAGGTTCCAGATATTTATGGGCCCGTAGTATACTTTGCTTCCATACTTTTTTAAAAAGTGGTATGAATTACAGCACATAGGAAAACCATGACTCATTAAAAATACATGCTTTGCTTGCAAAAGTAAGCAAGGCATGGGGATACTACCTGAAACCTCACTTATTTTCTTCTTCAACGTGAATTGCAACCTAGATCACTCATGTTTCATCAGTGCAACAAACCAAAGTGGATTTATTTTATGTTAACATCCACTATTAATTTGGCTCAAACGTGTTCTTTTTCTTTTTTGCTGCAGGCTTCCTGAAAGACATATTAATAGACTGATGAAGTCATTCTGAGTTCTTGTTTTTCTTCTAGTATACAGACATTTGCCCATTGCAAGAAAAATAATGACCTATGCTGACTGTTTACCTTGTGGAGAATCATTAGGTTTTTCCCCACCAGATTTAAATTATTACCAGTAGCTGCTGATTTTGTGAACTAGAGAGCTTTCTCTCTTTTGTATTTAGCTTGAAGAAGAGGCTATTATTATAATGGTGTAAATTATGTTATGTACAAATAACAGTAGTTTGGTAGTACAAAAAAGTGACATCACACTCTTCTCACTTACACAGTTTTCCACTTAGGTTTTTCTCCATAATGTAACCTAAGTATATATGCTTCTATATGCATAAACCTTTATACTTCTAACCATATATACAATCTGTCTGCTCTTTGAGTGATCGCTCTCAATATTAAAAAGTAGAATGGGTCCATGTTACAAACTTTTGTAACAGTTGTGAAATCTTCAAATTCCATGTTTTTTTCCCTCTCAAAACATCCTGGGAAATGTCTAGCAAAATAGCTGAGAATTTGCTGTTGGAGATACTGAGATCTCTCATGCAGCTGTATTTCCTTGGACTAACACAAATTCAGTGCAGTCTAATGCAGATCATACACTCTTAATGTTTGTTGTTGTTGGTATTGTTGTGTACCTTCAAGTTGTTTCTGACTTATAGTGACCCTAAGGCAATTTTATCATGGGATTTTCTTGGCAAGACTTGTTCAAAAGAGGTTTGCCATTGCCTTTCCCTGAGAAATATCAATAAGAAAATCTCCAATGTGTGTATATCATTCTGCTAGATTGCAGCTCATCACTTAGATTATTTATTTAGGATATTCTTTGATTTTCTTTGGTAGCCTGTTTAACCTCAGTTTAGTTGTAATCTTCCCAATGTCTGCCTTGGCAAACAAATATTTAATTACTAAGAATGTGTGTCTTTTCTGTTCAGGTGATGGATTTTGCTGCTCATGAAGAAAACTCTACAAGAGCCAGTGAACAACAAGGAGGACAATAACATGATATCTAAAATAATGTATTATGATTTTCTACTCAAATAATTAGAGACTGCTCTAAATTTTTAAACTGGAAAATTTCTTACAGTTTATTATGAGAAGAATTGCCTTTTTTACACTTGCACATATATTTTTGTGAAACGTTTACTGTTGATGCATATCAGAATAATTAAAATTCTTATTTTTAAAGTGCCAAACTATATTCATAAATCTGTGCCTTGTTTTACTTCAGAAGGATGTTGTTTATGAGATGGATAGAATTTTAAAGTACTGTCCAGCATGTTGTGTATGAGGCTTTCTGATTAATACTTATTACAGGTGTTTAGCTGAAGCATGGGATAAATTAGAAACGTGTTGCACAGATTCTTTGGCTAGCAGTAAATGCAAAATTATGCTTTTGTTGCACCATAGATAACCAGGCAAATCTAATTCGGCAGAGTTCTCAATCGTTTCATAATTGTAGCCTAGCCCAAAGCTGTAGATGAGTAGTTGTACCAGATTTACCACAATTGCCTTTTGAGTCAGTTAATACTTTTTCAAGTTAGCTTATTTTCTCTCACTAGTTACATGAGCAGTTTTAAAATAACAAATAATATATAAGAACAAAGAAAACATGTTTTTTCCTTCCTCTTAAATACAAATGAGTGTTTAGGATTTTTTTTCTTTTCAATTAGGGCCTAACTACGTGTGTTAATTGCCTCACTTACATCAGTGTTGAGAAATTTAAAAATATATATATAATCCTAGGTGTGAAGGAGTAGAAAGTGTAGTTTCAATGGAAATTTAAGGCCCTATACCTAAAATGGATGATATTGCAATGTAATATAGTGTGTTATCTTGTCACAATTTTTAATTGCATAATATAAATGGTATCCTTTGTATTGCAGATGTATTTATTTGTATGGAGGTTAAAGCCATGTTCCTTTATATCTGCTTTTGCTCCTATTTTGCATTTGGGAATGTATTAAAATGTCACAATTTTGAAAGGATTTCATAGATTTCTGTCTATGATAACATTTTCATCATCTTTCCTTTGGAAAGAATAATGAAGAAAAAGCTCAGTCTAAGCAGGATAACAGGAAATGAAGGAGGAAATCGGAAACTTCTGATTTTAAACCAACTTTAGTTTTCCATGGTGTTCAAACTGCAGTGTGTTTAAACTTTGATTAGTAAAAAAGGCCAAGATGTCAAACATGATTTAATTCTGACATTATTTCACCATAGTTTAATTCCAGGTTCTTAAGCCTGGATATCATGGAAAACGTAATTGAAACTGAAGCCAAAAGTATCTGCCAAGCTGTGAAAGAGGAGAGGAGGCCAAAGCTCATTGTAGTCCATTCACATAGCACAGATTTATGGTTGAACCAGGCCTTGTTCTAGAAAGCATTTTAACTGCACTCTCTTCATCATTAAAAATTACTGTTTATTTAGAAATCCCCTTCAGGTGCTTTCCTGCACACAAACACAATCCAAATGCCTTTGCATATGTTGTGAGAACAGGGGAAAGGTCTAAAGAGCAGTGACTGCTCTGTACGTGTGGATGAAGTCACTGGGTAAAAAGCTTGATTGTTTAAGCTCTAAATCTTTCCAGGAGTCCATACATATAGAACAGGCTTCCCTCCTTAGACTTCTCTCTTACTCAATGTGTGGACAGTGAGAGTGAAGGCATTATTGACGTGTCACATAATCCCTTGAGATAATAGATTATATTATTAGCATTGTTCTTCAGATCTTTTCCTTGAAGAGTACATGAGAGAGCATCAGTTTTGTATTAAGGAGAAGACTATAGCGGGAAGGTATACATCCACAATTGATTTTAACTGCAGGCACAGTCTTCTAAGACTTCCTGTATAAGCTCCATTTAAATGAATGGAAGCTTCACAGAACTACTATGTAACATTTTAATTTCACTGAGGCACATCATGTAGAATGATGTCTTTATCAAAGGACTCCCTGCATCCACCCACTGGGACAGATCAACAAAATGCTAGATGATATGGGAAATGCATTTGAAATAACCAAGGCCACTAAACAGTTTTAGATAGGTGATTAACCAGCAAGGTTTACAATCCTGAGAAATCTGAAGTGATAGCCATCAAATGGTCTCATCTCACACCCTAGTAAGAGCCATTTAGGTTGTTTTGTAGTCAAGATTAACTAATTTAAACATCAGCAGACTTCAGGTGTGGTTTTGACTGTGGTTTTTAAAATAATGATCCTGAACAATGCAGTTATGTTGTGGCTTTGGGAAAAGGCTCTTAAACTGCTTTTGATGGGGGAGGGGGGAGCGGGGAAGCTAAAATTCCTTGGAGACATCTGCAGTGAAAATGAAGAGGGATTTTCTTAACCTGTCTTGAGAAAGTGGGAATATAACGGTCTCATTTTGCATTACAGTTTTGATATTTAAACTTCTTAAATTTCGAGTGATTTGTAGAGGAATGTCATATTTAATTATAAATTGTTCAACTTTACCAACTCTTATTTGGCAAGGTATATAGTAATTATTTGGCAATGTACTTGTCAAATATGCAATATTTGAAAAGTCTGTGACCAAGAACCAATGGTGTACTTTGGTATCCACTAGTAGTAGAATCAGGATTTTCTTCCCCTTCTGCTTCTGATGCAGCCCTTTTTGGTGCCACAGACAGGTCCAGAAGGTTTGCCAGGGTGCTGATTCTGCTGAAAGCAGTAGGAGTCATCAGAAAAAGTAAACAATTGGATCCTAGCCTCTATTGGTCAAATTATGTCCAACATCCAGGGATTGTCATGTGCTGTAGTTGATTCTGTAATCTTAAATTAATAGTATATGCATGGATTATTTTGAAAAATTAAAGAGTTGAATAGTTTTGCAGTTGGCTACTGAATAGCATGTTATTAATATAGTTGAATAGAACTGACATGGATAACTTTTACTAGAAGCATCAAATGTTTTACAAATCCAGTGGCCTTCACCTTAAAAGCCTTAATAACATTAATCATAATACCATTATGGCAGTGATTGTGATAATGACCTTGTTTTCCACTTTACCTCTGAAACAATTGTACATTTGTTTTCTAAGAATGTTAGAACAATGTTTGGTATTTAATAAACTTCTTAATAAGAATTTAAATATGATTTTGTTTTTCCTCCTTCTCTGGTGTGAATATTAAAGTCTAGTTTGCATGACCTAACCTTTCCCAGCCTGGTACCCTCCATATGTGTTGGCCTGCAATTCCCATTGTGATAGCTCAGCATATCTCTTTTGGGGGGGAAGACTGAGACTGCAGAGAACTTGCTTTTTAGACTGTGACTGAAAAATTTTTTAAGGAAGGGTTAAGTAATGGGTCTCCCACCTTATGTTGGCAGACTTCAGCTCTCAACATCCCACTATGTCTGTGCTTGTTAAGGCTGATGGGGCTTGCAGTCAAATCTCTGGGCTGCACATTGCCCATCTGACCTTTCTGTTTATCATCTTTTAAAACATTTCATCTACTTCAGGCTGTGAATCTTCTGGGTTTTTTTTCATGTCATTTAAAATACTTGTTTAGAAAAGTGTGGCAAAAATAACAACAGTGAAGAGATGATTATGTGGTAAAACTATTTCTCAACTGTAACCACTTCAGAAAGTAAGCTGGAAATTTAATGTTTAAATGCTTTCCTGACAAATAACTTCATACATATTAGTTAATCTGGATTTTGCAGTTGCCCAGTCCAGTGGCAGAGTCTGTGCCATAATTTGAATGGCTTCTTCAAATCTTAAGGTTTGAAACAGTTCCATAAGGCGAAATGAATGTAGAAGCATTTGACTTGGAATAATATGTTGTGTCTCTAACCAAGACTTTAAACAGTACTTTAAACATTCCACTGTGGAACAACTCAAAGTGGACAAATAACAAATTGGTTTCAATTACCTTGTTATTACATGTTTCCATAAGTGAAGATTCTATGCATGCATTAGCTTAATGCAAGGACTGCCCACTCCACTTTTCAAGGTAAGCTTACTCTGTTCAGGAAATAAACCACTCTTCTGTATTTTAACAGCAGGCTTTTGTTAGGATTTGAGGCCTGAGTTTAAAATGTGCAGATGTGCACAAGAGAAAAATGGGAACTATGGGTAATCTACAGTTTGCTAGCCTGGAACTGGATGCAGCTGAGGCTTGAACTGCAGACAGTGTTCAGTATGTGCTTGTTAGCACATAGTGCCTAATGTCAACATGATGTGTCTTCCTGACTGAGGGGACAATAATGCAGGTGACACAGGAAAAAGTCACTGGAAAAGGCTGGACACTGTGGCCGCATGGCAAAAATCAATAAATAACCTGAACACTGCAGTGTGGGTTGCTGGGTAGTTGGTTGGTTGGTCAGTAGGAGAAAATTGGCAGATGATTGTGTGAGTAGTAGAGAACTGTATATTTGTAAATATAGCAACTGAAGAATAAACAAACCTCTTTGGAGATTGTTTTGGCTCCAGTCTGTTTCATCAACAACTGGGAGGAAGGTTTCCTGATATAGCTAAACAGCTCCAAGGTCGCTGGTAGTTGCCTCGGTAATGGAGAAAGTTTCCAAACTTGTTCTGCGCACATCTGCATTGACAGCTTTATTGCATGAGCCCAGGTAGCGCAGTGGTTCAATGCCTGTCCTGCAGCCACTCACTCAAGACCATAACGTTGCGAGTTCAATACCAGCAAAAAAGCTCAAGCTTGACTCAGGCTTGCATCCATCCAAGGAGGTCGCTAAAATGACCCAGATTGTTGGGGACAAGTAGCTTACAGTTGTAAACCACTTAGACACTGCTTAGCTGGTATGAAGCAGTATATAAATGAAGCTGTTTTTGTTTTTTTGTTTTGTTTTTTGCAGACAGAACTATCATAATCCCCAGATACTCAGAGTTAGCAATATGTCTGCCCCATACATTTGTAGGGTTTTTTGGGGGGAGTGGTTTAAAAAGTAAACAATTTTCACAACCAATGTTATTCAAGCTGCTCAATGGCTGGCCTTGGTGGATCAGTCTGGTACTATCAGTCTGCCACACACATCTGTTAATTATCTAGCTAAGGAATTATTTTACTTAGCACAGGCATCACAAATCCCATCAACTTTACCAGCAAATCACTCTTCCATTCCCATACGATTTTGTAGGGTATTAACAACAATAGTATATGCAATATCAAAAGAGCAAGCAGAAATAAACCAGCAAACAGCATACATACCAGCCATTTTTATGGCAGGATCTGTTAAATTCCTGACAATAACACTACTGAATGCGATTTACTGTAGAGTAGTAGGTATTCTTTATTGTAGATACTGTTTACCTAGAATAATAGGCCATTCTTTAGTAAAATAGTTTTATATGTTTTCAGAGCTGTAATTTAAAGATAGTAAAGTCAACTAAGAATCAAGGATTAATGCTTTACTATCACTCAAACACAACTAATTAAAATGCTGAAAATTGTTGTGTGCCTTAGAGTTGTTTCTGATGTATGACAATTCAAAGATGAACCTATCATGGGGGTTTCTTGGCATGATTTGTTCAGTGAGGTGGTTGCCTTTGGCCTGAAACAGATGGGCCAAAATGCTGCGATTTCCTGCTGTGTTCAGGGCATAGCGTTTAGATGATGCATGCCCCGAATGTGGCGGGAAATCACATCGGACCCACGTCATCAGTAAAGAACGGAGCCAAAAAGGAGTGGTAAAATACCACTCCTTTTGCTGTCAAAACTGTAGTGGCAGCCCGGATCTTTTGTTTAATGCTGCTGCTATCAGCATTCTTGGTTGCTTTCCCGGACATGTATACCCAAAATTTTGTGATCATTTAACCACATTCTCTCTTATGAATTTTTATTCTATATGAATTTTCAGAATACATTTATATATCCTAGACAGTATGGCCTCCTTGTTTGACATTATTTCTTCTTCTAAATTTATGTTGTTTTTTTCCTATGTCCTCTTGCTTCTTATCCATAATAAACTTTTCTCTCAGCTGTCAGTATAAAAACCATTACAGTTTGTTTAAATCTAAATAAAGGTTCATGCGGAGAAGCTCAAATTGGTATCTTGGAACAAATTATTTTCTTATATTTCTTCCAAACTCTTATTAAAGAGTTTCATATATAGTGGGATTTGCCTTTTCTTTATTGTAGAACATGTAGGCATGCCAGCCAAATCTCAAGTCTGCACCTTCTATCTTTATTAGATCATTCTTTTTTAATTGTATCCAGTCTTTCAACCAAACAATAAAAGTTGCTTCATAGTACAACTTGAGATTTGGAAAGGATAACCCTCCTCTTTCTTTTGAATCATAAAAGTACTTCAGTTTTATTCTTGGCTTTTTTGTGTTCCAGATAAAATTAGTGATTTCTCTTTCCCATTCTTTAAATGGTACATTTTTTATATATATAATTGGTAGTGTTTGAAACAAAAAGAGCATCTTTGGAAGAGCACTCATCTTAATTGTAGCAATTCTTCCTAATATCGATAGGTTCACATTTTTCCATTTTTTAATATCTTCCTTTATGGTTATCCACATTTTCTTATAGTTGTTAGCATACAAATCAAAACTTTTATTAGTGATTGTAATGCCCAGATATTTAGCTTTTTTATTTACTTTTAATCCTGACTTTTTCCCTCAACATTTTAATTTCTTCAAGTTTCAAATTTTTCATTATTATTGTTTTTTCTTTAATGGTTTTCAAACCCGATATTTGTCCAAATTCTCCTGTTTATAACATTAATTCAGTAACACCATTTATTGGGTCACTAATTGACACCATTAGGTCATCCGCAAAGGCTCTGGTTTTGTATTCAGCTCCCATGACCTTTATCCCTTTGATTTTTTCTTATTTTTTATATTTTGTAACAAAATTTGCATTATGATTATAAATAACAAAGGCGAAAGTGGGCAGCTCTGTCTGGTACCCTTGCATATTTTTATTGATTTTGTTCTTTTTCTACTGACAACTTATCTGTGCATTTTGATCAAAATAGATTGATCTGACCCATCCAATAAATTTTGCTCCCATTTTCAACAATAAATTCCAATTCCAGTTGTCAAAAGCTTTCTCTATGTTGAAATAAAAATAAAGCTAGTTTTTTCTCATTATGTGTTTCATGATACTCGATTAGATTCAATATATGCCTGGTGTCATCCTTCAAGTAACTTTTAGGAATAAATCCTCTTTGATCATTGTGGATAATAGATGCTATTATCTTTTTTAAGTCTTTCAGCCAAGATACATGTAAAAAGCTTGTAATCAGTATTTAACAAAGAAATTGATCTGTAATTCTTTAATTGCAGCCAGTGGATCTCTGTCTTCCTTTGGAATAACTGTTATGCTTGCTTCACTCCATGTTTGAGGGATTTTCTTGTCTTTTATGTTGTTCATTATTTCCTTCAGAAGTTCTAATAACTCTTCTTGAAGTTGATTGTAGTATAATGAAGTGAAACCATCCAATCCAGGTGCTCTATTAATTTGGCTCTTTTTAATAGCATTTACTAATTGTGCAATGGTTATAGGATGGTTTAATGCCTTTCTTTGCTCACTGTTTCTGACCTATTTCAATTGTTTCTTTTTTTTTTTTTTACACAACTTTAGGTAAAAATTTTGAAATGCTTTCTTAATTTTGTCTTGATCTGTATGTATGTTTTCACCTTCCTGAATTTTGATTATCATTTTTCCTTCTTTCTTCTTAATTTGTACAGCAACCATCTTCCAGGTTTATTAGCATGCTGGAAAGAATGATCTTTGACATATTTTAATTTCCTTTTCAACTCTCCTCTTAAGCTTTTTGATGTCTGTTTTTGTCAAATTTTGATCTCTTTAAGTATTTTGGTTTTTGAAGGGGTTTTTTGGTAGCTCTTCCTCTTTATTCTTAATTTCATTCATGATACTTTATATCCTTTCCTTATGCCTTTTCCTTAGTTCATAGTCATCCAATCACCAATGAAAGGGTTTTATTGAATTTTTCAATCTTAAAGTAATTGGGTTGTGATCAGAGAGGGTTCTAGGGAGAATATCCATTTGTACAACTTTGTTACACATCGTTTTGGAGACTAAAAAAAAAAAAATTATTCTTGAAAAGGACTTGTGCCTTTCTGAAAAGAAAGTAAAATCCCTTGCATCACCATACATGTTAACTATCTGTTAAAGCAAGATTTTCCATTAGTTTCAAAAGGATTTTAGAAGCTTACATTGATTCCCCCCCTTCCTTTTTACAGGAGGTTCTATCTAAGTTTGGGTCTAATATCCCGTTCCAGTCTTCCATCATAATTAGGGCATCATAATGGATTTTCTGATTTTGTATTATAACTTCAATACCCAAGTATTGGCCATTTTCATCACTGAATATTTTTCTTGCTTGAAATGTTGAAATATTGCCTTCTTTTTCATTTGTGAGGCTGATATAAATTCATTCCCTAGCCTTTTATTTTTTAACAGTCTCTCATTCTTCTGTTCGGTATGAGTTTCTTGTAGACGTTTGCATTCTTGTAGACGTTTGCAGCCATTGCATTCTGGGAGCCAGTGCTGGGAGGCTACTTAAGGCTACTCAAGGTTAGCAGAAGCTGCATTTCCTTTAAGGAGGAGAAAGAAAAGGAGGAGGCTGTAGTCCATGTGCTTGGGTGAGATCTAATTTAATTTACACTTGAGCCAAGGCTAGCAGGCTAGCAGAAGCTGCATTTCCTTTAAGGAGGAGAAAGAAAAGGAGGAGGCTGTAGTCCATGTGCTTGGGTGAGATCTAATTTAATTTACACTTGAGCCAAGGCTAGCAGGCTAGCAGAAGCTGCATTTCCTTTAAGGAGGAGAAAGAAAAGGAGGAGGCTGTAGTCCATGTGCTTGGGTGAGATCTAATTTAATTTACACTTGAGCCAAGGCTAGCAGGCTAGCAGAAGCTGCATTTCCTTTAAGGAGGAGAAAGAAAAGGAGGAGGCTGTAGTCCATGTGCTTGGGTGAGATCTAATTTAATTTACACTTGAGCCATTGCATTCTGGGAGCCAGTGCTGGGAGGCTACTTAAGGCTAATCTAGTCAAGGAGGTGTTTAGAGAATAGAAGAGGAGCCGGCCTGAAGCATCAGAGGAAGTGAATCAGAGACTTGCCTTTGGAAGGAGCTTTCAGCCAGGAGCTCTCTACATAACTATAGGCCCCGTGACTTGAACTCAGTGACAGAGCTTGGGAATAAAGGCCAAGTCTAGCAAGGGAAGCCCACAGTCTTGTTTCAGTGCCTCCTTAAGACTTCTCAGTATGGACACTGAAGGCCCTGCAGCAGTCACCTGCAACACCTGTGGGATGTTTGTCTTCTTGCCTACAGAGGTGGCGAACTACACCTGCCACAAGTGCAAGTTGGTAGTCCTCTTGGAAGAGAAAGTACAGCAGCTAGAGGAGCAGATATCTGCACTCCAGCATCATAGAGAGCAGGAGAATCTCCTGAACAGAACAGGCCAGAATGTCTTGGGTGGGAAACAGACAGAGGAAGTTGTTGGGGTGGAGGAGGTCACTCCACATACAACAGAGGTAGATGCTTGGAGGGAGGTCACACACAGAAGTAAGGAAACCAGGGAACGTTCTGTGAGCGGCTTGCAGCTACAGAATCGCTTTGAATCTCTCTCTGTTGTCAGAGATGATGAGGAAAAGCAGCAGGGACAGACATCAGGGACAGAGCAGGGGAGCCTGAGAGTATCACGAAAAGGAACAGCCACTGCTAAGCCTCGGAGGAGGCGCGTGGTCGTGGTGGGGGACTCCTTGCTGAGGGGTACAGAAGCAGTGGTTTGTGGGCCTGATAAGATGTCTCAGGAGGTGTGTTGTCTCCCTGGAGCAAAGATCCGTGATGTGAGAGGCTGACAAGACTTGTCAAGCCTACTGATCAATACCCCTTTCTTTTGGTTCATGTGGGAACCAATGATACTGCAAGGCACAGCCTTCAGAATATCAAAAGGGATTATGAGGCTCTGGGAAGGAAGCTGAAAGAGATGGATGCACAGGTTGTCATCGCATCTCTTCTCCCAGTTGAAGGGCATGGTCCAGGAAGGGAGAGGAAAATAGCACATGTCAACAACTGGCTCAGTAGATGGTGCCGCCAAGAACGGTTTGGATTCTTGGATCATGGGCTGCGGTTCCATGAGGAGGGACTTCTGGCAAGGGATGGGCTGCATCTCACGCCAGTTGGCAAAAACGTTTTTGCCAACAGTCTGAAGAATCTGATCAGGAGGGCTTTAAACTGAGTTATGTGGGGGAGGGAGACATTATACTGGAAGACAAAAGGGATGGAGAGAATAGTCCAAGTGGCATAGAGGGAACAAGGCAAACAGTGCAAGGACCCAACAGTAGGAGGCAAAAAAATGTGCAAAAGCAGCAAGTAAAGAGGACACATGGTCTTAAATGTCTCTACACTAATGCACAGAGTATGGGAAATAAGCAGGATGAACTTGAACTACTAGCACAACAAGGGAAATATGATATAATAGGCATCACTGAAACCTGGTGGGATGAGTCTCATGATTGGAATGTAGAAATAGAGGGGTATAACCTTTTTAAGAGAAACAGGCCAAGTAGGAAAGGAGGAGGAATAGCATTATATGTCAGGGATATTTACACCAGTGAAGAGATCCAGGAAGTCAATACTGGAAGCCAGGTGGAGAGCATCTGGATAAAAATTAAAGGAGAGGGAAATAACAGGGATGTTACTGTGGGAGTCTACTACAGACCCCCGACTCAGGCAGAGGAATTGGATGATGCCTTTCTAGAACAGATAATCACATACTCAGAAAAGAGAGATGTAGTAGTGATGGGTGACTTCAACTATCCTGATATTTGCTGGAAGTCAAACTCAGCCAAATCCTCAAAGTCTAGCAAATTCCTCACTTGCCTGGAAGACAATTTCATTGTCCAAAAGGTGGAAGAGGCAACAAGGGGATCAGCCATTTTAGATCTGATCTTAACCAACAGGGAAGACCTAGTTGATGGGGTGCAAGTGGTTGGATCCTTAGGTGGAAGTGACCATGTTCTCCTGGAGTTTGTAATACAGTGGAAGGGAGAAGCTAGGCATAGTCAGACACGCACTCTAGACTTTAGGAGAGCTAATTTCAATAAACTTAGAGAAATACTGGGAGTGATCCCATGGTCAGGAATACTAAAAGAAAATGGAGTTCAAGACGGATGGGAGTTTCTCAAAAGGGAGATATTGAAGGCACAATTTCAAACAGTTCCAACGAGGAAGAAAAATGGTAGATGTCTCAAGAAGCCAGGATGGATGACTAAGGAACTTTCAAATGAGCTAAGTTTTAAACGGAACATGTATAAGAAATGGAAAAATGGAGAAATCACGAAAGAGGAATTTAAACAAATAGCCAGCACATGTAGGGGTAAAGTCAGAAAAGCTAAAGCGCAGAATGAACTCAGGCTTGCTAGAGAGGTTAAGAACAATAAAAAGGGCTTTTTTGGATATGTCCGCAGCAAAAGGAAGAAGAAGGAAACAGTAGGGCCACTGCGTGCAGAAGATGGCAAAATGCTAACAGGGGACAGAGAAAAGGCAGAATTACTCAACACCTTCTTTGCTTCAGTCTTCTCAGAAAAGGCAAAAGGTGCTCAACCGAAGGATAATGGAGCAGAAGACAGAATAGGGGAATTTCAGCACAGAATAAGTAAAGAGATAGTACAGGAATACTTGGTTAACCTAAATGAATATAAATCTCCAGGACCAGATGAACTACATCCTAGAGTATTAAAAGAACTAGCAAATGTAATATCAGAGCCATTGGCAATAATCTTTGAGAACTCCTGGAGAACAGGAGAAGTCCCAGAAGACTGGAGGAGGGCAAACGTTGTCCCCATCTTCAAAAAGGGAAAAAAAGAGGATCCCAACAATTATCGTCCAGTTAGTCTGACATCAATTCCAGGAAAGGTGCTAGAGCAGATCATTAAGCAGAGAGTCTGCGAACATTTAGAAGCCAATGCCATAATCACAAAAAGCCAACATGGGTTTCAGAAAAAGAAGTCATGCCAAACGAACCTGATCTCTTTTTTTGATAAAATTACCAGCTTGGTAGATGAAGGGAATGCTGTGGATATAGTATACCTCGATTTCAGTAAGGCCTTTGACAAGGTTCCCCATGACATTCTTGCAAACAAGCTTGCAAAATGTGGGATAGACAAGTTAACTGTTACATGGATTTGTAATTGGTTGACTGGCCGAACTCAAAGGGTGCTCAACAATGGCTCCTTTTCATCCTGGAGAGAAGTGACCAGTGGGGTGCCACAGGGTTCTGTCCTGGGCCCAGTGCTATTCAACATCTTTATTAACGATTTGGATGACAGAATTGGGGGCATACTTATCAAATTTGCAGATGACACTAAACTGGGAGGAGTAGCTAATACCCCAGAGGATAGGATCAAAATTCAAAATGACCTGAATAGACTAGAAAGCTGGGCCAGTGCTAACAAAATGAAATTCAATACGGAGAAATGTAAGGTTCTGCACTTAGGGCGGAAAAATGAAATGCACAGATATAGGATGGGGGACACCTGGCTGAACGAGACCACATGTGAAAGGGATCTAGGAGTCCAAGTAGACCATAAGCTGAACATGAGTCAACAGTGTGATGCGGCAGCTAAAAAAGCCAATGCAATTTTAGGCTGCATCAATAGAAGTATAGTTTCTAGATCAAGGGAAGTTATAGTGCCACTCTATTCTGCTTTGGTCAGGCCCCACCTGGAATACTGTGTCCAGTTCTGGGCACCACAATTCAAAAAGGATGTGGAGAAACTGGAGCATGTCCAAAGGAGGGCAACTAAGATGGTGAAGGGTCTGGAAACCTTGCCCTATGAAGAACGCCTTAGGGAGCTGGGGATGTTTAGCCTGGAGAAGAGAAGGTTAAGAGGTGATATGATAGCCCTGTTTAAATATTTGAAGGGATGTCATATTGAGGAGGGAGCAAGCTTGTTTTCTGCTGCTGCAGAGACTAGAACGCGGAACAATGGATGCAAACTGCAGGAAAAGAGATTCCACCTCAACATTAGGAGGAACTTCCTGACAGTAAGGGCTGTTCGACAGTGGAACACACTCCCTCGGAGTGTGGTGGAGTCTCCTTCCTTGGAGGTCTTTAAGCAGAGGCTGGATGGCCATCTGTCAGGGATGCTTTGACTTGGAGTTCCTGCATGGCAGGGGGTTGGACTGGATGGCCCTTGTGGTCTCTTCCAACTCTATGATTCTATGATTCTATGATTCTAACTTCCCTAAATAATGGTAGATTTTTCCCTCTTTTGGGGTGTGTTTTACATTCCATAATAAAACATTGATATCAATGATGATTTTAATACTATCAAATTTATTCATATTGTTTTTTCCTATTTCAATGCCTCAAACACCCCCTTTTTCTTCCCCTTTTTCTTCCTCCCCCTCTTCTCCTCCCTTCTACCTCTTTTTCATTTTGTTTACTTTCTTTCTGTGTCAAGTAATTCTTCCTCTAATTATATATCTTCATTTCCACTGTCCTGGTATCCCTGTTCGTCTTCTCTGTTTTCACTTAGCTGTTGTTCCTCTTGTTTATCTCTCTCTTCTGTTTCTGGTGTTTCTCCTTTATTCCACTCATGTTGATTTTTGTTCATATTCCTTTCTTTCCATTCTTTTCTGTTTTCTATTTCTATTCCATGTTTTTTCCAAAAATCTTTTGCCTTTTGTATTGTATTCCGTTTGTACCATTTCTGATTCCATTTCACTGAAATGCATTCCAATTTCTCCTATTTATAGAGAATTTTATTTTTGTTTAGTAAGACTGTCATAAAGTTGTACTCTCTTTTTTAACAGTCTTTTTGGAATTTCCTTGTATATTTTAATCTCTTTCCCATCTGATATTAAGTTCATTTGATAGCTTTGAAACAGTGTCTCTCATTTCCTTTCTAACAAAATAATCAATCACATCTCTTGGAAAAGCTTTTTTCCTTTGCAATCTGGGAGTTAATTCTGAAGGTGTTATTAATCTCTTTAACAAATTCATGTTGTGGTACTTCCATACTTTTTCTATTGATAGTTTTATAAAGCATTGTAAGTCATCAATAAGTCAGTGTGAGCAAATGTGAGCTGTATAGTGTAGTGCTTTGAGTATTGGCTATGGTTCTGGAGACCAGGGTTCAATTTCCAGTTCATCCGTGAAATCCACTTGGTGACCTTGGGCAAGTCACATGGTTTCAGCCTCAGGGTAAGGCAATGGCAAACCTCTGAACACATCTTGCCAAGAACATCCCATGATAGGGGTTTGTCGGAAATGTACAGGGATGGCTTATGGCGATAGGGCCTGGATTCTAGAATTGTTTTAGACTGCTTTTAGGAGATTTAAAATCATATTTTAATGTGTTTAAAACAATTTTATCTTTGTATTGTTGTAATTGGTTTTGGCGATAGCCTTGCCAACCCTATATATTTATCCCACAGTCCTGGCTGTTAGGCTCATTTTTTTTCATCCACCATTTGAGCAGCATCAACCTGCCTTTTAAAAATCAACCTTCCTTTCCATCACTGTGTCTTCATCATCTTCCTTTAAGCAGTGTGAGGAATTTGGAGCAAAGCTCCCTGGCCATAATGGCCACTCCTGGTTCCTGGTATGTCTTGGAGAAGGGCACAACATACATTCTTCTGCCCCCTGTAAGGCCTTAAATCTTCAGGCTTGGAAGAACCAGGAACTGAGTCTCAAAGCAGGCATTAAATATCCCAAAACCTCTGACAGCGAAAGTGTCTATTCCACCCAGACCTTCACCTGGGAATGTGCAAGCTGAAAAGACTGAAAACAAGTGGCTAGAGCCAGAGGACCTCCCCAAGGGGTGTGAAACTGAAGACATCAGTCTCAACACAAGATACTGAGAGATCAGGTTCAGACAGACCAGGCCCAGAAACACTTGAAACCAACCAATGCACAATGCAAACCTCAGAGTTGCCCTTGAATGTGACCGGAAGAGGAGATCAGGGGGCTCCTGTCCACCAACATTTGAAATGGGTCACTTGGTATCCAGGGTCCCAACGTCCCCTCCAAATGCTTCAGACAGGAAAATGCTCACAACAGGCCATTTGTTGGACCCATCCTCTCAACATGGGAAGAAAAGGAAGAAAAAGAAGAAGAAATGCTCCCATCACCATTCTTTAACAGATACTTAATTTTGGAAACATGTGTCCCAATCATGACACTGACAGAACCATTGGTACAGACTGTTCTCACCAATGCCCTGGTCTCAGTACAACAACAAGTTTCCCCTGCTGGATCAGTCCAGGTCCTACATAGCAATAGCAATAGCATTTACATTTCTATACAGCTTCATACCAAATCTCCAAGTGGTTTACAGCATGTAAGCCCCCAACCAGCTGGCTACATATTTTTGCGACCTATGGAAGGATGCAAGGCTGCATCAACCCAGGGGACCTGGGATCGAACTCACAATCTTGTGGCTGCAATACTGGCTCTAGTACTGGCATTTAATCACTGTGCTACCAGGGTTGCACATCAATGTGGCCTCAGCTTCAGAAAGTGAGATCCTCAAATCTTCACCCATGAGGAAATACTGGGGATGATCCCATGATCAGGAATACTAAAAGAAAAGGGATTTAAGGGAGGGTGGGAGTTTCTCCACTGTGTGGAGAAGATGGAGAGATGCTAACAGGGGACAGAGAAAAGGCAGAATTACTCAACACCTTTTTTGCCTCAGTCTTTTCAGAAAAGAAAAAAGGTGCTCAACCACAGACACTGAGGTCCTACTGTATAAAAATTTTGTGCCCTTTGAACTGAAAGAAGATTGAACTGAAACAAGTTAAAAGTTCCCATTATTAAAAGAGCACAAAATCTGTGGCATACAATTGCCTCAGTGGACAAATCTTGGATAAAGGGGAGTAAATATATGGTTCCCAGAGTCTAAGCGAAAATTATTATAAAATGATATCTCACTCCAGACAAAATATCAAGAATATATAAAAATAAAGATAATGTGTGCTGGAAATGCAGAAAGGCACCAGGAATATTAGTGATCACATACCAATGCAAGGAAATACTGGAGCCAAATACATAATCTAATAATGAGCATTCTGAAATTAGAGACCCAAATTAAACCAGAATTCTACTTATTGGATATTTTTGATGATACATTTTGTTTTGTTTAGATTCTGTTATATAGTTAATATAGCAAATTATATACACCCATTGCAGCCACAAGGTTGTGAGTTCGATCCCGGGTCCCCTGGGTTGATGCAGGTAAGGAAGCTAATATTCTGACTCAGGAGGAATGGTTGCTAAATTTTTGTGATGCCACAGAAATGGACAAGTTACCCAATTAATTAAAGACAGAACATTAGAATATTTTAAGAAAGAATGGAAGTTGGTGTTAAAGTTTTCAAATGAAAGATATGGAATGCTAGCAACTTTAAACGGAGAAAAGGCAACTACACTGTTAATTTATAAGTGTATGTTTATGCTTAAATAAGAAATGAAAATAATAGATTCTCAAGAATATAAACACTTCATAATAATGAAGGAAGAAAAGAGGTAGACAGTATTGGCAAGTAGAGAGTTTGTATGGAATGTGAGCTATGGTTGCATCTGCACTGCAGTTTGACTTCACTTTGATTGTACTTTGCTCTCTGACAGAAGGCTAAATCACAAAATTTCAGTTCCCATCACAAAACTTCATTGAGCCATGACAAGTGGGGTCAAACTGGATTATTTCTGCTGTGTGGATGCAGTCTGTGTGAGAAGTGTATAACTGGATGAAAAGAGAAAGGGAGAGAAGTTAGGTAAAGGTGTGGAATAAAGAAAGTAAAGTAAAGGAAACAAGATTAAGTGAAGATAGGTGTTGGAGCTACTATAATAAGTATGGAAATGAAATGGTTGAGAAGGATGTTTTATTATTAAGGAGAGGGAAACAACAGGGATATTACTGTGGGAGTCTACTAAAGACCCCCGACTCAGCCAGAGGAATTGGATGATGCCTTTCTAGAAGAGATAACCACACACTCAGGAGAAATATAATAGTAATGGGTGACTTCAACTATCCTGATATTTGCTGGAATTCAAATTCTGCCAAATCCTCAAGGTCTAGCAAATTCCTCACTTGCCTTGAAGACAATTTCATTGTCCAAAAGGTGGAAGAGGCAACAAGCGAGTCAGCTGTTTTGGATCTGATCTTAACCAGAAGAGGCAGGCCCAGCTCCATCAGGGCTTGCCTGAAGAAAGAGAGCCCTCCCTCCAAACCAACTGCCATCCTCCGGCTTGGGAGGGAGAGAAGAGGCAGGCCCAGCTCCATCAGGGCTTGCCTGAAGAAAGAGAGCCCTCCCTCCATGCCATCTGCCCTGGTCCAGGCCTCAGAGGGAGAGAGGAACCACTGGACCTCATCCCCTTGCCCACCACTATCCCCTTCTCCTTTTGTGTCATGTCTTTTTAGAATAGCCTGAGGGCAGGGAACCGTCTAATGAAAATTAATAATTGTAAGCCGCTCTGATAGCCATTAAGGCTGAAGAGCGGGGTATAAATACCATAAATAAATAAACCAACAGGAAAGACCTAGTTGATGGGGTGCAAGTGGTGTGATTCTTAGGGGGAAGTGACCATGTTCTCCTGGAGTTTGTTATACAGCGGAAAGGAGAAGCTAGGCATAGTCAGACACACATTCTAGACTTTAGGAAAGCTGATTTCAATAAACTTAGAGAAATACTGGAGTTGATACCCTGGTCAGGAATACTAAAAGAGAAGGGAGTTCAAGACAGATGGGAGTTCCTCAAAATGGAGATACTGAAGGCACAATTTCTAACAGTTCCAATGAGGAAAAAAATGTGAGATGTCTCAAGAAACCAGGGTGGATGACTAAGGGACTTTCAACTGAGATAAGCCTTAAACAGAACATGTATATGAAATGGAAAAATGGGGAAATTACTAAAGAGGAATTCAAACAAATAGCCAGCACGTGTAGGGATAAAGATAGAAAAACTAAAGGGCAGAATAAACTCAGACTTGCTAAGGAGGTTAAGAACAATAAAAAGGGCTTTTTTTGGATATGTCTGCAGCAAAAGGAAGAAGGAAATGGTAGGGCCATTGTGTGGTAAAGATAGCAAAATGCTAACAGAGGACAGAGAAAACGCAGAATTACTCAACAACGTCTTTGCTTCAGTCTTCTCAGAAAAGGCAAAGGGTGCTCAACCTATGGATAATGGGACAGGAGACAGAATAGGGGAATTTCAACACAGAATAAGTAAAGAGATAGTACAGGAATAACTGGTTAACCTAAATGAATACAAGTCTCCAGGACCAGATGAACTACATCCAAGGGTAATAATAATAATAATAATAATAATAATAATAAATTTTATTTATACCCCGCTCTTCAGCCAAAGCTATCAGAGCGGCTTACAATTTGTTAATTAGACAATTAACTCCCCTCAAGATGGTGGTTGAAGGGAGGGCTCTTCTTGCTTCCAGCAGGAGGTGGCCTGCCTTTCTCTCCCCCCAAGATGGTGGTATTTAATATTTAATTAAATATTAATTGGGGTATTATATTTAATACCCCAAGATGGGTATTAAAAGAACTGGCAAATGTAATATCGGAACCATTGGCAATAATCTTTGAGAACTCCTGGAGAACAGGAGAAGTCCAGGAGACTGGAGGAGGGCAAACATTGTCCCCATTTTCAAAAAGGGGAAAAAAGAGGATCCCAACAATTATCGTCCAGATAGTCTGACATCAATTCCAGGAAAGATTCTGGAGAAGATCATTAAACAGAGAGTCTGTGAATATCTAGAAGATAATTCCATAATCACAAAAAGCCAACATTGACTTCAGAGAAACAAGTCATGCCAGACAGTATTGAGGGCCTAGTTATCAAATTTGCAGACAACACCAAATTAGGAGGAGTAGTTAATACCCCAGAGGACAGGATCAAAATTCAAAATGACCTGAATAGACTAGAAAGCTGGGCCAAAGCTAACAAAATGAAATTCAATGCAGAAAAGTGTAAGGTTCTGCACTTAGGGCGGAAAAATGAAATGCACAGATATCGGATGGGAGACACCTAGCTGAATGAGACCACATGTGTAAGGGATCTAGGAGTTCGAGTAGACCACAAGTTAAACATGAGTCAACAGTGCAATGCAGCAGCTAAAAAGGCCAATGCAATTTTAGGCTGCATCAATAGAAGTATCGTGTCTAGATCAAGAGAAGTAATAGTGCCACTCTATTCTGTTTTGGTCAGGCCCCACCTGGAATACTGTATCCAGTTTTGGGCACCACAATTCAAAAAGGATGTGGAGAAACTGGAGCGGGTCCAAAAGGTGAAGGGTCTGGAAACCATGCCCTATGAGGAACGACTTAGGGAGTTGGGAATGTTTAGCCTGGAGAAGACAAGGTTAAGAGGTGATATAATAGCCATGTTTAAATACTTGAAGGGATGTCACATGGAGGAGGGAGCAAGCTTGTTTTCTCCTGCTCCAGAGAACAGGACCCGTAACAATGGATGCAAGCTCCAGGAAAAGAGAATCCACCTCAACATTAGGAGTAACAGTATGGGCTGTTCGACAGTGGAACACACTCCTTCGGAGTGTAGTGGAGTCTCCTTCTTTGGAGGTCTTTAAGCAGAGGCTGGATGGCCATTTGTCGGGTATGCTTTGATTGGGAATTCCTGCATGGCAGGGGTTGGACTCGATGGCCCTTGAGATCTCTTCCAACTCTGTGATTCTATGATTAAAAATATAACTGAATTGATTAGATTTGTAGATATTAATGTATTTATATGTAAATATAATAACTTTGTTAGTAACTCCCCCCAAAAAAAGAAAGAAAGAAAGGAAGAAAGAAAGAAAGAAAGAAAGAAAGAGACAGCCTAACTTCCTTGGGTAAAGGAAAGCTGCTACAGAGAGAGCCCTGTTATTTGTACACACCAACCTAATTTCATCAGGTTTGGAGGCATGCAGTACAGTGTCTGCTTTGTACAATCTTAATTACATTTTAATCTACTTTGCTTAGATGTATGTGCTACTTTTCTCTCAATATGTGAGCCAAACTATATATCCAAAGTGGACGTATCAAGGTGTGTTCCTTTTTGGAGAAAGCAAATCTGGCTCCAATTACATATACAGTACCTTAGACACATTCAGGATAGATCACTGCAGTGTAATTTATTTGGAGCTGCCCTGGCATCGTACGTGGGAAAGTGCCTGCGGGCTGCAGTCCCTGTAAGTTTTTGACTGTGAAAAGGAATAGTAAACTGGCATCGGTCATTAAGGACTGGACAAAATGTACTTTAAATCCATAAAAATATGCACTGCAAGAGATTCCAGGGAAAAATGGCATCTGTGGCAGAGGCACAGAATTTCCTCAGCTGAGAAATCAATGGGGAAAGGATTCCCTGAAGGCAGAAAATTTAAAAACAAAGTCAGGTTGATTGGAGTGCATAATCTCACACAATGATATTTACTGCTCTATTCCTGTGAATTTGATAGGCAGTATCAGTTTGATCTCAATCAAATTACCCCAGGTTACCTCTTATCTTGTGGGCCAATATCTTGCTAAACCGGTCATAACCTGATCTCACTGCAATAAAACTGCTGCAGACTGTTAAGAACTTCTAAAATAAACATATTACAGGGACAAGGGGTGATCTGGCCAGAAGTACAAGCATTTTCTTCTAAAAAAATAGGGGAAAGGGTTTTTATTTTTCACACAGATGCTGATAAAACAGATAAACATTCCAAAAGAGACTCCAGCATTTATCCTGCATGGCAGAAGTGCATTTTATTTTCACCATTTTACTGGTTGCATTTTATTTCCAGGCATGACTGGCAGTGTTGCCAATCTCTGAGTCTTTTCTCAAGGAATTCTAAAAGTGCTACCTAGACAGTTAATGTATAATGACTGGATACTGCTCTATGTTCCTTCAAGTCACCTGTCAACTTATGGCGAACCCATGAATTTCATAGGGTTTCCATAGGCAAGGCAGAGGTGGTTTTTCCAGTTTCTTCTTCTGAAATATAGCCTACAGTATGTGATATTCATTGGTGGTCTCCCATCCAAGTAGTAACCAGGGATGACCCTACTTACTTTCCAAGATCAGATGGAATCTGATACCTTTAGGGTATTTAGGCTCTAAGGTGACAATATGTTCTACTCTCGATTTGAAGGGTTGCCAGGAAACATTCCTGTTTAAAGATATCCTTCATCTGCCTTGGTCCAGGCCTCAGAGGGAGAGAAGAACCACCGGACCCGATAACCTTTCCCATCACCTTTCCCTTTTCCTTTTGTGTCGTGTCTTTTAGATTGTAAGCCTGAGGGCAGGGAACCGTCTAATTATAAATTTATATGTACAGCACTGTGTAAACCTACAGCGCTGTATAAAGGATGATGATGATGATGATGATGTACTGTCCATTCCAGGTTTGGCTCAGAGATAAGGAATAAAAAGAAGAGAGAGAAGTGGCTTTGAAACTACCCGGAATGAATCCACACTAGCAAAATATTCTAGATCCAGTGTGCAATATTTTGTCCAGATCTCACCCTGTTTGCATCACACTGACTCATAAAAATTTGTACAGTACTGAAATTGTGTTGAAAGCCAGAATACAATTCAAAGCAGTACAAAAAGGTGCTTCTTCCCATGTGCTTTTTTCTTTCCCAGCATACATAAACCTATCAAACCAATGGCATTTCTTGTTTCTCTTCTTAGTCTTGCCACTCACATTGCACTCTCATTGGATGGGTCCACACATCCTGGTCCTTTACACTGCACAACCTTCAGCCAAAACAAATAAACAAAAACAAAGAGCATGAACAATGCTCCCAAACAGTCAGTTGCTTGTTCTGGACGTCTGTAGCAAGAATAAACCTTCTCTCCAAAATCACAACTGACAATACTAGCCAGTAATCCTCCAGTCACTTCCACTTGTGATTTTCAGTCAATTTGGGGGCCACAGTTTCTGCAGTTGCCCACAATCTAAACATTAAAAAAGCAAACAAACAGATAAAGCTTTTATAAAATCAATTAACAATGATAATATCAGGGCAAATTAAGAAGAAATTAGAGTATATGACAAATTAGAGTACAAAACTTTTTTGAATGTCCAAATAAAGTGGGTAGATGGCTTTCGTACTGGTTAAGAAAATAAAAAGTTAAAAAATGATAAGCAGTTTAAAAGTGGGAGTTAGGAAGACAATGAAAGAGGAAGAAATTAAAAATTATTCTGTTATTGTTTTGAGTCATTGTATAAGGAACATAACGTCCCAGAAGATTTACTGAATAGTTATATACAAAACTGTGAATTATATCAGAGGAGAAGAAAAGTGAAATGAATAGAGAAATTCCATTATAGGAAGTTAAGGAAACACTACCTAAAAATTGGGAAGACATCAGTTTCCGGAGTTTTAATAGTGCTTTATTACAAAACCTTCTCTGAAGAAGTAATAATAGAATAATAGAACCATAGAGTTGGAAGAGACCTCAAGGGCCCTGATCCAGTCCAACCCCATTCTGCCATGCAGGAACATGTTTAAAAACCTCCAAAGAAGGAGACTACACAATACTCAAAGGGAGTGTGTTCCACACAAAATATGGAGGTTATGTAGCCTTAAAATATATCTTTTTAAATCTTATCTACTTGAAAGTTCATTCCATCTTTCATGAATATTGCTTTGTTTGTTCCCCTTGATTCAAACTGTAAATCCCATCTATTGTAATTAAACAGCTTAGCTCTGTTTCTTGATGGTGAGGGGTCTGGAAACCATGCCCTATGAGGACCCCCTTAGGGAACTGGGGATGTTTACCCTGGAGAAGAGAAGGTTAAGAGGTGATATGACAGCCCTGTTCAAATATTTGAAGGGATGTCATATTGAGGAGGGAGCAAGCTTGTTTTCTGCTGCTGCAGAGGCTAGAACACGGAACAATGGATGCAAGCTGCAGGAAAAGAGATTCCACCTCAACATTAGGAGGAACTTCCTGACAGTAAGGGCTGTTTGACAGTGGAACACACTCCCTCGGAGTGTAATGGAGTATCCTTCCTTGGAGGTCTTTAAGCAAAGGCTGGATGGCCATCTGTCGGGGATGCTTTGACTGGGAGTTCCTGCATGGCAGGGGGTTGGACTGGATGGCCCTTGTGGTCTCTTCCAACTTTATGATTCTGTGATTCTATGAAATAAATATAGATAAATCAAAGATATTAGCAAAAAAATAATAATTGATGATTTTTGAGAAAGAACAATTAGCTAAAGTAACAGGTTATGAGTTAGCAAAAAAAGTTAGGTATCTGGAAGTAAACATAACACTAAAAAATTATCAATTGTTCCAACATAATTATTTAAAATGAATGTCTGTTGCAATACAGAAATGGCAAACAAACCTCTTAAAGGGCAGATCTATCTTTCCTCTTATTTCAGGAGTTGGCAATTGCATAGGACTAGGAACCAATTTTCTTCCCTTTAAGCCCTTCAGGGGCAACATAACATGCCAAAAACAAAAAACACCACAGAAGTCCACTTCTGTTTTTGATCAGCAAAGGCTAGCGCCATGTTCAGTAGTTACAAGATTATAAACTGGATTTAATAATCTTGTAACTGCTGGAGATTAATATTTGTGATAAATAATGACTGTAGATGACCCCCCTCAAAAACTACCTTTTCCACTTAGCAGCAACTCAACCGAAGTGTTTCTGAGGCATTGCAACTGCGGCAGAACCCCAAGTGGTAAATCCAGCTGCTTATTCTTAATAATAATAATCATCATCATCATCATCATCATCATATTTATTTCTAGCCCGCCCCTCTGAGCGAGCAATCGGGGTGGGGTACAAGATAAAATTAAAAACAAGACAATTAAAATATCCAATCCCATTCCCATCTCCCCCCCTTAAAAAAGAATTAAACCAACAACAAGTTAAAACATAGTGCAAATAGCGGACAGTCAACAATAACAAACTAAAAGTTCCTTGAGCTGTATCAGGTGATGATGATTAGGGACTGGCGAAAGGTTTGGAGCCGGATGACATTAAGCATTTTCCGGGAAGGCCTGCCGGAATAGATGTGTCTTCAAGGCTTTTTTAAAGCTATCGGTGGATGGAATGAGACGTAACTCATCCAGCAGGTCATTCCAAAGTTTGGGGGTGACCCCTGAGAAGGCCTTCTGGGAGGTCTGTCAGCCTAGTCTTCATGGGCTGTAAGAGACTCCTCCCAGAGGATTGAAGCGTGCGGGGGGGGGGGGGTTTTCATACGGGGAGAGGCAGTCCCTTAGATATGATGGGCCCGAGCCATGTAGGGCTTTATAGGCTAAAACCAACACCTTGTACTGTGGCAGAAACTGATCGGCAGCCAGTGGAAAGATTTTAGCACAGGTGTCATGTGCTCTCTCCTAGATGTACCTGTAATAAGTCTGGCTGCCATATTCTGAACCAGTTGTAGTTTCTGAGTTAAGCACAGGGGTAGCCCCATGTAGAGTGCATTACAGAAGTCCAATTGTGAGGTTACCAGAGCATGTATCACAGTTTCCAGATCCCTCATCTCCAGGAAAGGGCACAGCTGGCGGATCAGCCAAAGCTGGTAACAGGCACTCCTGACCTTCGCATTCACCTGACTAGTCATGTGAAGCGATGAATCTAGGAGGACCCCCCAATTGCGAACACAGTCCTTAGAGGAGAGTGTGACTCCATCAAGAACTGGAGATTGTATTCCCAAACCCAGTTTCGGGCCTGTGACTGTGAGTACCTCCATTTCGCTTGGATTGAGTTTCGTTTTCCCTCATCCAATCCATTACCACCGCAAGACAGGAGTTGAGAGGAGAGACGCCATCTGAGGTCTGAGCAGACAATCTTGTCATGTAGAGATATATCTGAGTGTCATCAGCGTACTGAAGAGACTGAGCTCCATGCCTCCGAATGATCTCGCCAAGCGGCTTCATATAGATGTTAAACAGCATTGGGGACAGGATGGCGACCTGTGGGACGCCAC